>JAQGCX010000117.1:0-26721 GCA_034700205.1 Plectus parietinus
GTGCGCTCAAACAATTGATACACCAAATGTGCACTTATCCGGGTTCGACTGTACCGTATTTGCCTTTACATCCATAAATGAAACGCTGTTTCATGTGAACAAAGAATCCAAAATATTCTTCACTTTATTGCCGCAATCAACGACTAGAGTAGGACATGTTTTTCGATAATTTTGGCCCGTTTCTTTGCCCGAAAGGCTATGTCATGAACGTCTAAAAATGACACTGGCACATCAGATGGATGACATTTCAGTTTTGTACACACACGCTTCGTGAAGAAAAGTGATGCTCTCAGATCGAAGCAAACTTGAAAAAGTCGGAAATCATTGTGAAAACAAACAACAGTAAAAAATAACGAGCACCGAGTCTGGAACGATCGGTACCGAATCCCGCATGGTCAAGTCTTCTGGTCAAACGATTTTAATGTCTGCCCCTCTGGTCTAATATAATGAAAGTGCTCGCACCGCGGTCTACGATATACATGAGCAACCCTGTGTAAACCGTGTGAATGACACAGGATGGGCCAAAAAATTGGCCAGGGCCCAGGACATCAGACGGACCTTATTAGGCCAAAATATGCTAATTTAGGAAAAATTACGGTATTTTGAGCAATTTTTTTGAAAATTACGGTAGTTTGAGCAATTTTTTTTGAAAATTACGGTAGTTATGAGCAATTTTTTGAAAGTTACGGTATTTTTGGGATAAAATATGCAAATTTTGATAAAGTTACAGTATCCAGGACACAGGACGAGTCTCCACCTTTCCCATGGATCGTTTAGGACCGGAAGACTGGACCGTGCACGAAGGGTAGGTGGTGAGATACTGAACAAGCGGGTCAAGCAGTAGAGCGCCATTCGCCGCCGACGACAAAACGAAGGTAAATATTGAAGCAATCGGGATGAAGAGTGGCAATCCGCCGATCTGTGATCGACGGTGGGAGAACGCACGCACGCACGCAATGGACACGACCAACAGACGTCGAGTCAGAACAAGTCCTGGCCTCTACGCAGGTTGGCGTTAGCACCGCCTCCGCTCGACTTGCGCGACCGTAGCGTCTCCGAACTCGGCGATCGCACCACGATTTCCGGCGAGGAGAGCGACTGCTCACTGCACGGAAGTCTGTTCGGTTCGTCCGCCAGACCGTCGTCGTCGTCGTCCACCGCAGGCAGTCCCGACAGTCGTCCTCGCAGCTCGTTCTCGAGTAGCAGCGGCTCGTGCTCGATCGACTGCAGCCGGCTGAAGATAGACGGCCGACGATCCACCACGTTGATGTGCTGAATGGTCGCGTACGGCGTCTGCCCTTGGTTCTCCGCCTCCTCCTCCGACCTGACGCGATACGCAATCTCTGGAGCGAGACCGGCAGCCTGAACGACTACTGTAACCATGCAGTTGGTGTATAGTCAAAATTTAGCCATCGGTAAAGAATAAAACTGGCGTTTGGTCTTGAAAGGAAAATAAGGACAAATGAAATGATTTTGGCTCAGGCGCTCATCATTGACACGAACTTGTGCTCGCTGAGTATCGCTGAGGTGTAAAACAAAAACAAATTTAATCCCGCAGCGATGGTGTGGGTTTAAGAATTTCTTTCCCTGACAGGTTACGGCGTGTGTCATCTTCCCATTTCTCTTAACCCAGTACAAAATGTTGACAAAAACAATGTACGCACCCGCATCTCATCCATTTGCTTAGCCGAATAGTCGGGCGTGTCCACTTCGTAGACATTGTGAAACTTGCCGAAATCGATACGATACTCGCCATTCTCTCGTTGGTACGTGACAAGCTTTTCGAATCTAAATCGTGCAAGCGATTTCATTACGGAGAGAAGAGTTTTCGAATGGATCGCACCGTTTTCCCCAGAGCAGTTCACTGGGCAAGTAACTCGTGCGAGCTTGAGTGGTAGAGCCGGTCGATTCCACAACCCCTTCGAGAATCGCGATGATTTCGAAACGAGATGTCATCAGCGTCTCTTTCGACACGTCGTACAGTGGACTGTCTTCGTCGATCTCATGGCAAATGGTGATAGGCCAAACCACGAACACTCGGTCCGTGCCGTCATCGTAGCCGACGTTCATGTCGAACTGATGGAACGGCAGCAATTCGCCTTCCTGTGTTACACACTTTTTGATCATCTGAAAAACCATCAGTGGTTTTTGCATTTGGCTTCCTTCAGTTTCCAAAGCAACAATGTAAAAGGAATTGAATGGATTGATTGAAATTCGATACGACTGTGTCTGTTTGCGCGATTTTGCGGACATTGTTCTTGCAGGTCGATATCAACAAAATAAATGCTCATTTTGGAGCTCATATTACGCACCAGCGTTGTGTACCAGGATATGCAAACATCCTGTTAGTTGAGAAACGAGACGCGTGACGATTGAGACCGAGACACGGACGCGACCCACCTGGAGACGGACGTGAGACTCGGCCAGCGAGCTCTTGCGCATGTCACCCACACGAAATAGCATGCACAGCTTCCCGTCGCGCATCGAGATCACGGCGTTCTTGCTGAAGATGATCGTCGCCGCGCGCTTGATAGGTCGAGCCAACTTGGCGAAGATGACGCCCGCCATGAGAGTCTGGATCATGACGCCTACCATGAACTGAAGGCACATCACGATGATCACTTGTGGACATTCATCCGTCGGATATCTGCAAAATGTGACCATAGGCTCTGTTCTTTTCTCGATCAGAGGTGAAGTGTCATCGCAATAGAATGTGGCTGGGGACTTGGACGAATCCAGTTTTCTTCGCCTGTTCATTGAGGGCAAAATAGTGCTCTGGATCACACATGGCACGTTTCCATTGTTAAATCAACACCGTCAGTCTTGCCGAGAGTCTATTGTTCGAAAGTGTCTGAAGCCTAAGCTGCCACAAAGGGGGTGTTTTCACTTCAGCGCAGCAAGAAGAAACAGTTTGCGTAACAACCACTGTACAGTACTACTCTATTTTTGTTCACTAAAAAAGAATACATCGTACCTGTAGCCATAGCCGATCGTCGTTTGTGTGGTGAAAGCGAAGAGGAATATCTGAAATGGCATACAGGTCAATGACATATGTATTTTCCTATTCTTGATCGCTATTCAGACGTTGATTGACTTTAAGAAATTCTTTTTCAAATGGCTTGCGAACAATGAACACCGGGTATTAGCAAATTTTTGTACGCAGATTCCTGAATCCATTTCAAGTAGTTTGCATTCAACATTAGTGCCGCTGAGTATCTGCGTGTTGAGTGCAAACTTCCTGAAATGGATTCAGGTATCTACGTACCAAATTTTCATATTATAAGAAATTATAACTATAACTGCATAAAGAGGCAAAGAACAGACATTAAGTTTTGTGTAAGCGTTGCCCACACAAGGCGTCCAAGTGCCCGCCTTGATCTCGTCCACATGTTCCAAATCCCCATGCGACATGATCAGCATGTAGTACATGGTCGTGAAGATGCTCCAGGAGATTACAAACGACATCGAGAAGAACAGTAGGCACCAACGCCATTTCACTTCGATCACAGTCGTGAAAATATCACTGAATATCAAAGGTATTTTGGTGGAAAAGATGAGTAATGGTTTCCGGTTACCTAAAGTACTTCCTGCGCTGCTTGGGAACGTTGACCAGAGAGATGTTGCAGAGTCCGTGTTTCTGCACCAGTCGGTTGCGGATGCGTCTGGAACCGATGCGATTTCTGAAGAATCCGCCGCTTCGCTCTCTGATCGATGACCGAATGTTATCTGAAGCGGTCCGCAACCAGTTGATCTTCTTGTCAGAGTGCATCGTGGACATTAGGGTCATGAGCGACCAGTGACGGTCGGTCACCGTCGCAAACATCGACAGATTGCTTGCTCTGTCTGCTCTAAGGCGACACCGGCGACGCCTCAGAATCGCGCGCAAATACAACCGGTCGAATTATTTACCTGCGAGCGCCCACTGTTCTATTCGACGGTGAAGATTGCGCGACGATCGTTTTTTCTCCGCCGAGTCCTCTCAGTCGCTGTGAGCTTTGAGTTCGACACGACAACAATATCACCGCGCTTCCCTCTCCGATCCCTTAGATTAGCATACCACACACATACCAGCCGACGATGGCGTCATCCAGCTCTTCCACCACGCCGTCTTTCGTCGACACATCGATTAGCATCAACCCACCGAGCCACGTGTTGGTGAATTGAACGGCCTGTTTCTTTGTACCGCCAACAGATACGGCCGTCCGTTTCGTTGACAGAGTAAGCGGGCTGTGCGGCTGCCAACGACTCGCGGTCGTCCACACGCAACCAGACAAACGCGGATCTCTTGCGCCGACGACCCGATCGTAACGCAGACGCCGCACCCTCTGTTAGCTAGCGCCACTGGTCTGTCTACTCATCGAATGCTCCCCGCCACCGCGCACGCATCAGATTGGTGCAAAAACACGAAACGCGCGGCGATCCACCGAGGTCGACGGTCGACTTACCGAGAGACAGCTTGTGCGGTTGGCCGGACGACGCCGACAGGAAGCCGTTCTTCGCTTTCGCTCCTCGCAGGATCAGCGATTCATGCCGACACAGCTTCGGCGCGCCGTCGTCCCCCGGCGCCGAAGTTGCAACGATCCCGTTGCAGTTTTCGTCGATCCGACTGAGCGAAGAATTCGGCCGATGCATCATGGGCGTCGACGAGATCTGCAAGACGGGCGCGATCGGTGAGCATGACGGTGCGGGAATGCCCAGGATGCCCAGACGATTGGTAGTCGGACACTCCGACTGCACCATCAATGGCTGCCAAGCAATCATGCAACGAGATGGCGATAAAAACGAGCGGCGATGCGTGCGTCAATGACTGACGTGTGCATTGCACGTCAAGGGGGGCAAGTAGCGCACACCTTGCGCAAAGGCGCTCCTGGCGGATATAGTTGATGGGAAGCCATCACTGATGCCACAAGACGACCGGGAAGACGACGACCGACGACAGACACAGCGGGAAGCAGAGGAAAGTGCGCAGGACGCTATTCGGTGACGGGGGCTGAATGCGATGTGACAGCGCAAGCGCGGACGGAGAGGAGAGCGTCAACGAGCGACTAGTCGTCGCAAAGCCTTAAATCGAACGGAACGAAGGCGACCCCGGTCCGACTAGTGCTTCCACAAACGCTTCTCACTCATTCTCGCTCTCGTTTCGACTGGTTCACAGCGATAGTTAGTGAAATCGAATAACGTACGTCTTCGAACGACAGATGTCGTGGCCGGAACGCCTCGGACGCGAACGTCGCGCAGGACAGTGCGGCGAGGCGAGTCTGACCCGTCGACGGAAGCGACATCGCCGAATGACGTCCGAACTGCAGCTGCTGTCCTGAAACGGCTCAAAGCTTGAGCCACATTTCTCGCGACACAAGTCGGTCGTCTGCATGCGAGGCGCCTGCGAACAGCTTTTGGTTGACTGTTAATTGCTAGCGAGAGAGGCAATCGCCCAAGGGCCGAATCGGCTTAGATAGAAAGGCTGCCTTCGTTCGTTACAGAGTCTCTTGTTTCTTCAGGCACCGGATGACGGAGACCATTCGCAGAGCTGGGAGCGCCGCGATGCCGTTACAGCCGTTGCAGCCTGACGGGCGCGAAAAGTGGCTCGCTAAGCAATATGGGAGGGCGATGTCAGATGACCCGCGGCAGTCACTCCGGCACCGATCAGTCCCTCCAAATGACGTCGGCTGCATTGCCACAGCGAATCTTGCACTAACCGCCGCCGCTGCTGCTAATGTTTGATGCCTAACAGATGTGCAGGAAGCAACACAGTACTAGAATGGGGATTCGGACAATTCGCGACATGACTACTCATAGGATTGTATCTTGGCATGAAATTTTTTAAATGGCACAATTTTTTTGTCTAGTGAGCAGCAATGCTTTGCAAACTGAAGCACAAACATTTCTCCCATTGATTTGAAAACTTATTTTAATATTTCAACCAAAAATGACAATCCTGTGAGTTTTCATGCCGCGCAGGCGCGTAGCCAGAAACCGAAGGACGGAGGGGGGCAAGTGTTCCAGAAAAGTGTTCCAGAAAAGTGTTCCAGAAAAGTCTCGCCACTATGTGACAAACACGTTCTTTATCAGATTTTTTCGCCAATACATGGCCAACATGTTTTCTTTTTCATGTTTTTTTCCCCTGCTTGATGTCATATAGTCACAAGAGTGCATATAATTGGTAACTTACTTGGCCGAAAGTGAAGCATTTCTTGGAACATGGAGGATATTGGCAATAACGGAGGAGACGCCGGGTAGCTGAAAACGCCCTGCTCCGGACTTGTATTAATCGGATTTCCTTCAGGAATTTCAGTGCAATCAAACGCGACCTTCTTCGGTATCGCGCATTTTTCTGCAGATAAAAAGCGACACTCAACCAATTTTATCCGGAGTTGCTACAACTCACTGTTTTGGCGTTGCATGATACAAAGCTGAGCAAAACCTGGCGCAAAATTGAGAATCGACTGCAACCACCAACCAATACAGTCACGCGACGACTGTCCGCATAACTTTTGCTTCATATGGGATAGAATGCGATAACTCCAGCATTCTCATACACATAAACTGCACGATGGCTATTGTCGGTTGCCTGTGGCATCGTATCGAACTACTTTTGTAAGCATCACAATTTGGATAATCATGTTCGCGTCTTCTTCTGTATTCTGCTACTTGTCAGTATTGTTGTACCAAAGATGATGCATCAGCCATAAATTATCATTATTATAGCGTTTATTATACTAGGTACAGTCGAACCCGGATAAGTGCACAAAATGCGTATCAATTGTTTGAGCACACGCCAACCTGAAAATTCACTAAACTCTTTGTGCGGTGGCGTGTGCTCTAACAATTGATACGCATTTTGTGCACTTATCCGGGTTCGACTGTACATAGAGAACTATTAAAAAATAATACAGTATCTGCAATCAATGCATCGTCAATACTTCTGTTTCCCAATAGCAGTTGTGGTTGGATTTTCATTGTGTCAAGAGCAGCATCAGATTCACCAATAAACGCTGATGAGATTTTGTCTCGAATAAACATGCATCCGTAGGCCTTTGGAAAATGTGGAATTGCCATAATCAGCTTTTTATATATTGCGCAAAAGCAAAGAAATAGCTTTCACAGCGGAAAACATATGCTCCCAAGTCGACAGATGTACGCAATTGCGTATTACGTCAGACTAGTGAAGTCAATCGTTTAGTTTAGCAATAGGCTTGTCCAGTATTATTCTCAATGATGCAAATGTCATTGTCGTCATTGGATCAGGCCGACCGGTCTTTGCAGTACGTCGGTATTGACGTCATGACAAAGTCGACATCAAACTACCAGTCGCCGTTGAGCAGAGCGGTATTGAGAAAGACGTAATGGGTCAGATTCATTGTATAATATGTACTGGCTGACGTTCCGGTCTTCTTGTACGTGGAGACACACTGCCATGCATTTTCATTAAGGATTTGAGCATTATACAGCCCCGTTGGTCTTTAGTTAGGTACAAAAAGCGATTCTTAGTTCCGATTCAGCTACTTCGTCAAATAGATCGACCAACAATTATAGTGTCACTGTCAATTATGGAGCAAAAAACTAGACTGAAGTGATCATAGGCGTCGCAAAGTTCTTATCTCAAGATACGCTTTTTTGAGCTCTGCAGATAGTGTCGCAAAAAAATTGATTAAACTGATTCACCGACTAAGCTGACACACCGATTAAGCTGATTCAGTGATATACCGTAAATCCTCTAATAATCGCCCACCCTCTAATAATCGTCCTCATCTAATAATCGCCCCCTTAAGCCTTGATTGAAATAATAATCGCCCACCCTCCAATAATCGCCCCCCCCCCCTTCAGAGTGATTAAAACATTATACGTCTGTGAAGTGTATGTCGACACTGAATTCCCAGAACCATATCATATACACAGATCGGTCGGTAACAAAAAAAGTAATGAGCGTTAATGAAAAGACCGAAAAAGACGCCTAATGTTCCACGCTCGAACTTCGATTAAAATAATAATCGCCCCCCTCAAGCCCTGATTGAAATAATATTCGCCCAGGACGATTATTAGAGGATTTACGGTATGTACCTCGGGGACGTCCAGATTACAGTAAGATTTACGGCCTTCCTCGTTTTTTTGATGGATTGCACCATGTTCTGCAGGCATAGTGACGTCACTAATTTTAAACATCTTGCAACACTCTTTATTTTAATACGTTATTCTCGACGATAATCGGCTCATAGTGAGCGATTGTGCACTACGGCTAGTATTTGCTTCATGACGGACAAACAAACTCAGAATGCATATTCAGTTCAGATTCAGTTCAATTTATTTCCGGTTGCAAGAATATGTCAAAAATGCGCAACGAGTAGACGGCAACCATTAAGGTCGCCTAAATGTCTGATTATGACTGTAATTGTAATCATTAGAGAGGGGAACGAAGCGATTCGTCAGGTAAAAGGAAATACATGAAAACGAGCACAATTTGGCCTATCGTACGCAATAATCTCATTTATTTCGTATTAGTTTGCCTTCGCATTTGGCGAATCAAATACTGCTGTTTTTGTTCTTCCTTCCATAGATATTTCTGAAGGTAGACACGTCAATACATTTCAGAATCTTTGAGAAGGAAAGCCATTCTCAATATGAGAATGAAATTGCACAAGTATGGGACGCGACATATTGTTCTCTCGTTGCTATCCGGTGAATGTACATAGCATTGAATTGAATTGCATTGAATTTGCATTGAAAGTGATCGGTTGAAAATTGATCGCGATATCGTCTTGGAATTTGATTGAACATGAATTATAATTCTCTCAAAACATTCTTAACTCTTTCAGTGCATGTCGTAATTTCCCGCCAAACCAGCGGCACCAATTTCTTCCCGAACGCACTGGTTTTGTGTACCGAGTCGATTCCGCCTCGCTACTTCCTTGGTAGGTTATTTGCTTCGATTTTACGGTTCGTTTAACGGGCGTGATTGGCGCTCTGATGGAGAGAGAGCAGTGCGCTCGGGTCAATCTGGAAATGGAGCTGTTGAATTGTGTGTGCTGCGGCAATGGTGGTGAGCGATCGACTGTGCGTGAGTGCTGCGCCAATTCCAATAGCGTTCCTCCGCCTGTTCGTACGCACATCAGAGCTGCCCCTCGTTAGCGCCGGTACTCGCCACCGGCTGCCGACAGTCTAATAATCGCCGGTCGCCGGAACTTGGTCGCACGAGTCGCGTCGGGGTCGATCCGACCACGGCTTTCCATTCATCGATCGACGACGCATCATCGCATCGTCGCCACAAGAGTTAATAGCTCGCGCTCCCTTCATTAATACGATACGGCAGCGGCAACGGCCGTTTCTTGCTTTACTCTTCGCCCTTGTTATTTGTGCGCCTTCGTGCACAGTTGTAACGCGCGGAGACAGAGAACGCCATGGCAGAAGCAGCCGGTGTCGAGAGCAACAACAATCAGATGAACAACAACGACGGCGAACGCGTCGCGGCACTTCCCTCCGAGCCGACTGGCCGGCCTCAGCCGCGCGTCATCAAGCGATTGTCACCAGAAGACAGGTGCGTTGTGCACCCACCCATGAGACCGTTTGTCAATTACCTCCCGGCCGAGCTCCGTGTTGTTGAGAAGGACGTGAAGGAACTGGCTGTCGCCGCCAGGTGAAACTTGGCCGGCCACCGCGCCGATCGCTGCACGCGGTCGAAGCGGCGCTCAGACAAGGCTTCGATTTTCCTTCTGTTGGTCGACATCCATCGCGGTTCTCGCGTCGCGCGCGTCCCAAGAATTAGTTTATGAGCAGCGTTAAAGCGCAGCGCGACGATAATCGTCGGGTCTGAGGCCGTGCCATGACTGCGTGATTCTGTCTTGCTGGCTCGTGAACGAGCAGGCCGTCGGCTGTCTCGCGCCGGAGCGGTATGGACTGCTTGAATGTAGTGGAGACGGACAGCGGCCGTTTGTCACCGTCGGAGGGACGCGTGTCGCCCTCGGCCGGCGATCATCCAAGGTACGCGTAATTCGTCGCTGTTCGCCAGATGTTCCGGTCGTCGTCGGCTGCTGAGCGCCGAGCAGACGACCCTGAAATAGCCGAGCGTGACGTCCACTGCACGCTTCGGAGCTAAGACGGAATGGGGCATTCGTCGAGCGACTGGGCGGCCCGCCTGTCCGACGCCGCTGCTGCTGCGATCGGGGTTCTGCGGGAGTTGTTTGTGCTTGCGGGACACCGAGCATGAGCTAGCCATGCATGCCCACAGCGCTCCGTCTGTTGCGTAATCGCCGCCGCAGTGCGTGTCCTGTTCCGAATCGATCGCCGTCGACAGGAGAAATCATGAGTGGCGAAGGTGCGCTGACTGGGTGCGTCTAATCTTCGTCTTCCCCTCCCCCCCCCACCTCCCCCTCCCCGCTTCTTTATCTTCCATTTCAAAGAAACCGAATTATCGCCGCTCGCTTGTGCAACTACTTATTCTGCTTCTTCTAGAAAACACAGCAACAGCGATCTGCAGAGCCGATTAAAAACGCGCAAGTTGCTCGGCGTCGGCGAATTGGTCGGCGATAATGGTGACATCTATCGATCAAAAGTTGGCATCCTCCCGAGTTTGCGCAGTGGAATGAGTGTTTATTTGCAGATCTCGCAAATTCTCGGCATCAATGAGAATCTATACGTGAAATTGCCTCGCGGACTGCTGGTGTGGCACACATTCAACGCGATCTACTTGTACAGTATGGGAGTGTTGGTGAGCAGGTGCAGAGCGTTTTCGTGCTTCGACCACTTGGCTTCAGTGCGTGGTCTTGCCGCGGCTGGCACTCTCATTCGAGCTGCCGACGAACGAATTGGCCGATCCGGCGATTGTCCGCATGTACGGCGTTGCGTTGATTAGTAAGCCGGCGCCGCGTCTGTCGGATCATTCATTCACTGTCTCGGCTTGCAGGTTTTGCCGTCCTCTTCCGCGGCCTGCTGCTCGCGCGAGAGGGGCGCAACGAAATTTCCGCCGTTCTACTCAGCTGCGCCATTCTCTTCGGCCTACAGTTGTTGGGTTCGTTGTATCGCAGAACACGTAGTCGATTCTCCTTTCATCGCATTTCTAAATCAAATAGTTCTTGCTCGAAATCTTTAGTTTTATACTCGTCATTTCTACGAGAGTTAACCCGATTTTCAAGTTGCACCGTACACCGAGAATGTTTGCAATTTCGTTGTGTAACCATTACCAGAAATGATTATTTCCTGCTCTCTACCATAATAAAAAATGATACTCAATAATATTTAAGCAGCAAAAACTGACCAGTCTCATGAACATCATTTTTTTCTGTTTCAACAACATTAAATTCCGGTTAACTCTCGTAGAAATTACGAGTATACGACCCCATTGGACAATTAACAAGTGTTATTGGTTCCTCAGTTTTTTTGAACTTACACCGATAATTGCAGTCAATCTTTCATCTGGAGGTGTGGCTGGCTGTGACGCGGCGATCGTTGCTTTCCGATTGGTCGGTCTGCTCGGAAATCTGTGCTATCAATCGATGATCGACGCGCAGGGCGGCGTACTCCGATACATCCACCGTTTCTATTTGTCCATCGTGAGCGCCGGATGTCAATCTTCGTCAACGGATGACAAGGACAAGGCTGCCTAACTGAACATTCGCTTGCTTTGCTTGAACACTCGCGTTTTCCCTCATATTGTTCAGTTACTGTAATTTCAGTTGCTTACTTCAAATTCATTATCCGTCCCTTTGCTTCTGAACATTGAACACTTTTTTATGAGTGCTACCATGCGAATGATCTTTTCTTAACGGTATCGTCTTGTGCAAATTGACGTTCTGTGAGAAAGCAATTACCGGTATATGAAGAGTAAACACAATTTCTTTTTCTGCTATAATTTCAAGGGAAATATATCATAAGCGTGATGCGTCGCGCAATTGACGTCATTAAGCCCGCAGGCGGATGCCTAAGAGCCGCAATTGCAGAAAGTGACGAATGAAAAACAGCGCGAGCGATCAATGGATAATGACCGAGTCTCATCGGCACGTAACGACGGTTATTATTGGAATTTTCTGGCCTGACTCAATTAATAATTGACCCAATCTGTCGACGGCGACCATATGCGAAGGAAAAAAGTGTGCGCTGCCGTCATGAAGGTGATCATTGCCGTATTGTTCGGCGCCTCGACGCAGAACACTCGTATAAGTCGGATCGCCCGGCGGCGTTTCCATATTGAAAGTCTTCTTAATTAAAGCACAGCCTATTCCTCTCATTTACTCCTGCGCCATCCGACTCTGCTCGCGTTTACATCCGTTGAGCAGCTGTCCGGCAAACGCATCTACTTTAATTGTCAGCGCCTCACAGAGCTCTCCATCTCATTCGACCGTTTGAAAACAACAGCTATGGCGGCGGACACGAGCCCTCTGCGGAACTGGCCGCCCGAGTCGTTCCTCTACATCAAGTGTCGGTTGCTGCACGGTCTGGACAACCCGTTCAAGATCGCGTTCGAGCACACGTACGCCATCTTCGTGCTGATCTACGCCATCCTGTGCTTGTCCGCCGTGCTCCTCAACGGCTACGCACTCGTGCGGATCGTCCGCCGAAGACTCACCACCAAGTACTTGTTCAAGTATTTGTTCGTCTTGTGCGCCGTCGACCTGTTGGCCGCTTGTTTCTCACTACCCATGTCACTACTGGTCCAGCTCACTTACTGGCAGTACGGCGGCTTCCTATGCGTCTTCTTGCCGTTGCTCCAGGAGTACCTGACCAGCTTGGCCTTTCTTCTTCCGGTTATCATATCGCTCGAACGCTTTCGTGCGTACGTTCAGTCCCGCTCGCTTCCTTTACCCAATCCCATCACCCTTGTCGGCGTCCTGCTCGCCGCCGCCTGCTCCGCCTTGCCCGGCACTATGTTCGTCAAGTACTATCAGACCGACGATCGTGTACAAGGACATATCCTTCAGGTTGGCTACGCACTCATTTTCGCTTCCACGCAGTGATTTTGCTTCAGGTGTGCCTCGTACAAACAGAAAGCATGGAGGAATACGCGCGCGTCATGTTCTTGGTCATGTACGTCGCGCCGGTGCTCACGTTCGCCTATACATCGATCAAGATCGGCGGCGAGCTCAACCGTCAGGACGGAGCGACGGACATGCGCCCGAACGACTTGGACTTGGAGCTGCGAGCACAGCGCTACATGTCGCTCATTGTGGCGATGACGGCGATCGGCTGGCTGCCGCTGAACATCACGTCGCTCATGCAGTTCGGCCTGACCGAAAACGAGTGCGGACAGACGGATACCTACGATTTCATGTACGCAGTGCTGATCTGGATCGCGTTCACGCACACACTGACGACGCCGCTGCTCGTGCTCCGTCTGGTGGACCACGACGCGGCGGTTCCGGGCTACTTGAGTGTGCAGTTCCTGCGGGAACATTTTCAAGAGTGGCGATCGTCTGTGCGCAGAGCGGTGATCACCAGTCCCGTACAGAACGCGTCGCCGGACGAGAGCGCTAAATTCAACGGTCGCATGGAGGAGTACTGCTGGCGAGCCGCTAATTACACCCGTTGATATTAATGGGAGAAACTAAACTATCGAGCGCACCAGCGACTTTCCCCTTCGTTTGTTCTCGTGTTATGACCATCGCCGTCGGAATACATCTTGTGCTCAACGCTTCTCGTGACTCGCTTTGTCTTATTCAAGCAAATTTACAGAGTAAATATAAGCCAACTTGAGTTGATTTAATGAAAACGTGCAGGGAGCGTCGTTGCTAAGAGACCGCGCAGTCATCGGATGAACGGCTTAGTGGCGACGTCGGCCAGTCAGAAAACTTGATCAAAGACTCATCACTGCCCGCGAATAATCGGGATTATACAAGCAGCGGAAACGAGACTCAGACCAGTGCTGTGGACCGTGTCGCGGCGCGCGCGGCGGCAGCTTGGTCGTCAGCAGATAAGTGCGATTTGCGAGCCTTTAATGTGCGCTCTGTGTCAGCGACACCCATTTGTGTGTCAACAACGGTCCCGCCATCTATTGCGACGCGGCGCTCTCTCCGCCTACCGAGGTGGGGCGCGACGACTAATCAGCTCGTCAGACGAAGCCGTTCTTGCAGGCCAATTTGTGACGTTAATGAAGCGACGTCCGAGTGACCAAGCACGCGCCAGCAGGTCGTGAAAATCAGCGGTTTGGACGCGCAGAACAAAGCGTCGCCGGGTGAACCGATTTCTAAGAATACCGTCGAAGTAATCATAATGGTCGATTCGACGCCTCCCACCACACACTGCCACTTCGTTGTTGCCGTGGTCGTTAACGGACGTTATTTACCGGCGCACCATCAGTGGTAATCGACGGACACTGTGGACACTTGATGACGCCGCTCGCTGACCCGTTGTCGAAGCAGTAGCGACCGAATAGTGCCATTACGCTGCTCATCGTCGTCTTGCGCCCCGACGGACGCCACAGCATCATTCCGGTCGGGCGCGCCACCTGAATGCCCCGCCAGAGTCGCTGAGCAGCGTCGCATCGCTCACACTGATCACAGCGCCTCCGTGTCTCACTTGCCGCTCTCTCCTCTCTCCTTCCCCCCACCTGTCAATATGGCTGAGAACGGCTGGCTGTTCATGATCGCCACGATCCCACCCGCCATTGCCAACAACAGTTCCTTCCCGGAGATGACGAAGATGCCCTTATCGAGTACGTTTTTGTTCAAGACGCTCGCAGCCGCAGTCTACGGGTCGATTGCGGTGATGGCCTTGATCGGAAATCTCTTGTTCTGCTACGTCATTTGGCGCAGTCAGAAGCTACATACTGTCACACACATGCTCATGACTAACTTGGGTATCTGCAACTTGCTCTTTCTGCTCTTTCATCCGGCGTTCTTCATGACCACCTACATTTTCCAGACCAGCTGGAATCTCGGTAAGTTCGATGATCCAAGTTCAAAGCGCAATGCGACAGGTGATTTATTTAAACGAAAAACATCCTATCTTCAGGGAGTGCTGTTTGCAAAATGTCATTTTCTACCGCCTACGTGACGGCGACCGCATCATTCTACTTTATGTCGTTAGTGGCGATCGACAGATGGTTGGCTGTGTTTAAGCGCAAGTTGCGATTGGACAAACGCAAATGCATCGTGCTGACGTTGTTCGTTTGGATTGGCTCCATTGCGGTCTCCTCGCCCTACTTATACTTCACGAATAAGATTGAGCTGCTCACGGACAGTTTTGCTACAGGGTTGATGGGAATACTGAAACCAAAACCCCATTACCACTGCGGAATCGACTGTGATGCATCCTGCAAGCACGTCTTACAATTGGTATCGATCGTCGCTCAGTACTGCGTCCCATTGCTCATCATGATCCCCACATACACACATTTGGCTATTTTCTTGTGGCGCCGACCCGAAGTCGGCGTCCAGACCAAGGAAAAGCACCAACGGTCCCAGGAGCGCAAACGCAAGACACTGCTCATTCTCCTGGCCATCGTGGGATCACTTATCGTCTGCTGGTCTCCGCTGTTCACCGTTGGTCTGTTGCACTCGTACGGTCTGATCGACAACAACTCTATGGCGCTCTTCATCCTCGCCAGCATTATCGCGCTCGTCGCCGTACTTCTCACTCCTTTGTTGTATCTGATGAACGACTCGTTCCGCATCGAAGTGATGCGTCTCACGCGCTGTCTCAAGCCGGCCACCGGCGCCAACGGTCATCCATCGTTAGCGCGCCATCACCGCGATCCCAGCACCTGGGCCGACAACGACCCCGCCGTCGACAAGACAGCCAGTCAGAAGACCACTAAATCTTTCCAGTCCATAGACAAGATGAAACAAACCACCCCATTGATCAAAAAACAAGACAAGCACCGTACAACGAATCAATCGGCGGAGGAGAGCACGGATTGGGACGGCCGTGAGGATCACGAACACGAAATCGTCGAGTTGGACATTCACTACATCGCCGAGGACACGAAGACGACGGCGGTGCGGAGCAGTGGACGCAGCAGTTTCGACTCGACCAATCTTTGACGACTGTGTGCCTGTGTAGCGACAAACGTATCTGAGCGACACACGCAGATCTCAAATGGAACACTGTGCGAACGCAAATGCTCATCGACTCCCGCCGCCCTGCAATGAGTGTGTGATCGACCGCTGTCCCTTGACGATTTACATGTATTTTCATTACGACTGTGCACGCCATAAATCGTCAGACATTTTTCATATTTTCTTTAAGAATAAAACGCATCGCTGATCGCGGACATTGAGATAGTCATAGATGGGACAAAAGTACATGCGCGGAAGATAGCGACTTATAACAAGATCTCGTATTATCCGGACGATGGAGACGGGGTGCGGTTGTCGCGAGCAAAAGTCATTAGGCGCCGGAACAAGTCACGATTGTACGGTCAAGCGGCTAATTCTTGGTTGGTCGTCGTGACGACGAAGATGCCGACTTGGAATTTGCCTTTTCGCTCGTCGGGTGATCGTACTTCCCCTCGGCGAAGTATTCGCGCACCTTTGATTCATAGAACAGATCGAACAGCGCTCGAGGCGTGAGTGCGGGGGGCGGCCATCGGTTGTCCGCCTTCACACGCGTGTCCGCCTTCTCGCGCGAGCCGTACTTTGCCACTGCCGCTTCGTACTCCTTCGTTCGCCTCTCAATTTCCACATCCGTCTGGTAGGACACATACGGCTTCAACTAAAGAAAGCGCAGTGAGTACTCGGAGGCAAGGAGCGTGTGCACCTCGAAGCCATCCAGATTGGGTACTACTAGTTCCGGCTTCATGTCCTCGACGACAACGAATTCGCCAGTGTGTGGGTCAGTGTAGCCGATCGGTTGACATCCCGTGTAGTCTGAAGAAATAATTCAATCAGCATCCAATTACTCGACACGGACTTTCATTGCTAATTAAACCTTTTGACGGGGAACATTCCAGAAACAACAAGCGGTTCGATTGAGAAAGCGCACTATTAAGTCTGGATGCACTTTTAAAGTTATCTCAGCGTCGATGCACCTCCCCAGATATCCAGAGAATATACAGTACACCCATAAGCCGACTCATTCCAATCTAAAGGCTAAAGATACTTTAACGAGCATTAGTAATATTTCTGAACGAACAAAGCTCTTCCGCAGCACTTTAGAAATGAACGCCCAAGCCAGTCAATATTCACAAATCAACCAACGGAACAAACTTTTCGGAAAAATTCCAACCTCTAAGTTGCGGTGGGTTGAGCTTTTGAAACTTTGGAGATAGTTCGGGGAACTCGCGGTCCTGGCCGGGCCAGGTGATCTTTTCAAACTTCCAGGGGCCGCATTTTCGTATACCGGTAGCGTTTTTCTTGACGAACGGCCAAGGCGCATTGAAGTGATGGGGATGCAGTGAACGCACGCCGCGACACGGCACTTTGATCACCATCGAAGACATTATTGAAAAGACACCTCTCTCTCTTTTGATCTTCTTCCTTTTTCTTCTGATCGGATCAGGTCCACCGTTTACGTCCTCCAGAGCTAGAGCCTGGTCCTGGTCGCGGAAAGGCCAAAGCAGCAGAATTGTGCTCATCATACGGTACTTTCTACTTCGAGACTTACAACGCACAACTTGCACTGAGAGAAACAACCAGCGGCTTTTTTTCTATAAACGAAATTTGAGTGAAAAATATGTCACAATAAACGAACACCCTAGTCCCGACCTATCGGGTTTCAACTAGTTGTTGTGAAATAGTGGCTGAAGTACGCAAGTTGGGCAATTCAACCCACACAGTAAGTCTGTTCCGGCTGCTCAGTTGTAGTCTGTCTCGTTCGTCGGACGCAAGTTGTGCCATGCAGACTGTCCCGATTATCCTCCTCTTTCTACAATTTGGAACAACAGGTGCAAACACACGAAGCCTCAATTCCATTACCTCGCTAGACTTTTGTAGATTTCGTTTCGGCGGCGATCGGTAAAAGTTTCTCGTCCAACGACCCATTGATACGGTATGCAGCGGATCATTCCATTCGCCTTGAAGAAGTGCAAAAGGAAGTAATGAGGGTAGGTGTAATTGCGTTGCTTGTTTGGGCGATTCTTTGCTGCAGCTGACGAGCAACAAGTTCGGCAGCGGGATGATGGGCGCCCCTGAAGTGGTTCAACTCAACCAGAATCTCATGCGCGCCATCAACGCGAAGAATGTTCTCGATGTCGGTGAGTGACGAAGATCGAAGGGCAGTAGTCGATCAGCAGATCTCAGGTTTGTTTACGGGCTACAGCGCTTTGGGCGCTGCCCTGGTTTTGCCCAGCGACGGTATGGTCATAGGAATGGATGTTTACTCGGAATATTTCAACCAAGTTGGACAAAAAGTCATCACAGACGTCGATTTGCGACGCAAAATCAAGACCTTCTTTCAGCCGGCTGAAACAACTATGAGTGCTCTTTTGTACTTATTTGCTTTTTCGCTTCAGTTAAAACACATTCCATTCCAGATGAGCTGATTGCAAACGGTACCACAGGCCAGTGGGATTTCTGTTTCATTGACGCAGACAAGGTGTCCTACATTGTATATTACGAGCAGTGTCTTCGTCTTTTGCGACCAGGAGGAATCATTTCCATAGATAATGTGAGTTTTGTGGGAAAGCAGCCCGTCACGTTGATCGACTACCGATCTCCATCGTCAATACACTTTTTGAAGGTACTCTGGAGCGGCCAAGTGGCACTGCAACGTCGCGATATGATGGACGAAAGTACGCGAGTGCTGGACGACCTGAACAAGTTGATTCGCAACGACACACGCGTGTTCGCTTCGCTGCTGACGATCGCCGACGGACTTACCATCGCGCTGAAGAAGTGAAATGGAAGCCGACGCAGTGATGACACTTTGAAGTGACACTCGAGACGGTGTAAGGGAGTGACTTGTGGAGTGAAAAATGGCGCCCCGCGCGCCGTGCGATGGCCGGACAGCGGATGTTTGACAATTGGCAAAGAGCGAAAAAGCGCGCGACAGTGATTGTTTAGCTTGACGCCCGAGCGAGCAGGAGGCACTTGGACAAACCGTCGACGGCGCGCACTTCCGAGCTGCGCTGCGCAGCCGCACAAGCCCAGTGCCTAGCACAAACAAGCGATTAGCGCGCGACCAACTGACCGCCAACGATTTAATCCGTCCACCCGTGCCCGAGGCTAGGTACTTGTCCGCTCGACGGCCACCCTACTCGCCAGTCGCCGCATTGTTCCCCTTGTCGGCCGTCCGCAATTGATGGCCACTCCGTTAGCGGCCCTTGTCGGCCTCGGCTCCCTTCTCTTCGCCATTGTGAGCACTCAGAATGTCAACCGCGTCGGACTCGGCTTTCCAGATGCCTGGGACGGCGACAAATACAAGGAGCTCTACTGTCCGTCTAAAAATATTCCCAGTTTCTTAGGTTCGTCCTTCTTCGTTTCACACTTCCACTTATTGTTCTCCCGTGCAATGTCCGTTCTCGTCCAGATGGTTATTTTCTTTGCCAACTCTCTGCCGCTTACGGAAATGCGTCAAATCCGCCTGGTCAGAAACTGAATCATATGATCGACGCCATCGGCGCGGTCGGCGCATTTCACATTTCAAACGGCCAGGTGGGAGCGTGGAGTGTCGCTATTGCTCTACGAATGTCAAGTGTCCGTCTTAGGTCCTCTTCTCCGCCGAGTACTACCCGTCCCGGCCCTACAAGATCTGGGAATTCTACGATCGCAACATGTCCAAGTCGTCGGTGCCTTGGGCTGGCTGGTCCGACTACAACTTGACAGCCATGTCGCGCTGGGAACAAGTGCCGTCCAACTCCAACGCCGCTCGCTTCCACCCCAATCTCGACTTCTGGAAAGTCGGAAACAGAATTATCGCCGGCACGGAAGCGCCCTACTGGGTCGGCTATGAATTCGACGTAATCTTCCTAATGATTCAATCTTTGTTGATTAACTGAAAATGAATGCTTTAATAACATGCAGGTGCGCTCATTGAACAACTTCAAGCTGTTTCCGTTCGAAGAAGCGAATGAAATTTTTGGCAACCCCAAGCCGTCGCTCATCCCCATCAGCATGGCCATCCACGAACGCACCGACCACGAGGGCACGGTGTGGGGCTCGTTCTCGGCCATGAACTTCAACGAGCACCGCTTCTTCCAAGGGATCTTCACCATCGACCCGAACGGCGTGCGCCGAGTAGTTGGCATGTTCGACTACGGCGTCTGGGATCCGGCGGCGTGCGGCAAGGACGACGAGTACATCGGTTCGTCCCTTTACCTTATTAATACTGGAATCCCACTTGCAATACCTCTTCTATCTGCAGGAGACAAGACATTGCTACCAGGCTACATTCACTCCATCACGTCCACTGAAAAATACATTATTCTGCCCATAACATCGCTGCTGATCAATCCTTGCAAATTCAAGGAGCCGCCCATGACAAATCCCAGCTCCTCCGTCCAGGACGGAGGTCTGTGGGGAATGGACTTTTACGACATGGTTCCGATTAGGTCTGTTTGCTTTCCTGCCTTTATTGTCAGCAATGAATAATATTTTCAGATTCCTTGTGTTTAACAAGCGCACAAAAGAGTGGACGACTCAGAAACCGCTCGAAGTCTTTCCGTCAATGTTTGTGACGCATCAACTGAATGCATTTGACAGTCCCGATGGCACCATCGTTGCTGATATGGTATCATATTATTTCAACTTGGTTCTATCCACCTTATTGATGTTCAGGTTGTGTACGACAGTCACGATCCATACGTCAAGTACTTCTACGTCGATTTCCTCACAAGTCAATTGTATCCGAGCACTGCGCGCATTCTGCGATTTGTTCTCGATGTGACACAACAACGCGTCATGTACAGTTATTTAATACCACAAGTGAGCGTTGCGCTCTGTTGTTTGTGTTATTGGAGCTATGATGACGCAGGAAACTATTGCGGCGGACTTCCCGCAGATCAACCACAAGTACGACAGCAGGGCTTATCAGTGGGCCTATATGGTGGTGCATCCATACGCCGCGGACAACAGCATTCTCAAAGTCAACGTGGATGATCCGAGCGGCACACGCAACTTGAACTTCAAGGCGGAACCGAGCGTCGTTTTACACGAGCCCTGGTTCGTTCCCAGACCCGATTCGCGAAGGGAAGACGACGGTGTGCTGCTCGTGCGTGGATTGGACGTCAGGGAAAACAAGGGTAGGCGTTTTCGTTTTCTCTTCTGATGACAAGCTCTCAACTTGTTCCTCGTACCCTTTAGGTTTGCTTATTGTCATCGATGCAATTACCATGACCGAATTGGGTCGAGCACTGGTGCCGATTTCCGTCCCGTTCGGTTTCCACAATCGTTTTTACACCAAGGGCGACCTGGGCTTGCCCGACGGCTACCAGGCGGCGCAGCCGCCTATGTTCAACGTCGGCTTCCGACCTTCCAAGCAGCCCGTGACTGAAATCGAAGCGACCACCGCACCACAGACGGTGACCACGCAGTCTTGGACTCGCCCCACACAGCCATCACTCCCTTCGCCCACAACAACGCAACCGCAGCCGCAACAGCCGTTCGGGACCAAATTCCCGAAATGGTGGCCGAGTCCACAGCCCGGATCAGGCCCATGGCTGCCGCCTCATCAACGCCAGACGCCCCCCGGTTTACTGAAGCCGACTTCGTGGTGGGAGCGACTTCTGACGACCACCCGCTCTCCGATGCCCGCTTGGCCCGGCAACACGGTGGTTCCTCCGATGCAGCCCACATGGGGTCCCACAGCCGTCCCCGGACCCATTCCCAGTCCCAGTCCAAGCGACCTGCGACCGGCTCCAACCGAACTGCGACCTCCGCCAGTGATGACCTGGGGGCCTCCCCGGTCGATTCACACTACGCAGCACCCGCCCACCCCCACGCCCACTCGAGCGCCTTGGTTCCCGCCGTCGCCGCCGGCCGTTCCAAACATCGTCCCGAACCCGCCGATGCCAGAAGTTCCCGTCATCATCCACGATCTCTACGAGGAGACGCTGCAGGCGATGTGTCGGTGGATGCCGCGAGTGTTCCGCACCATCTCCGACGATCTGTGCGTCGACCGACGGACGTCGCACAACTTTGCGCACGTCGTGCCGCCCTTGGCCAACTACGCGCAGCACATTCCTTTGCAGTTCCCCAACCCTTTCAATCCGGAAATCCGCTTGGCCGACGATTCGGTTACACGGCCGCGATCTTCGCCGCCGTCACCTCCTGACACGGCCAAAGACCCTTCTTCAAGGGTGTACACTGTTGTTGGTGGATTAAGGAAGAACTAAGAAAGAACGGGGTTCTCCTTCGTTAAAGCGATCTTGACTTTCGTTACGTTTTCTGTTGTTCTCTCACTTTCCGCTGTTTGGCTCATTGTTGTACGTTGTATTCAAATGCCGCCGTTGTATTTCTGTCAATGAAATTTGAAGACAAAATAGGCATTAAAAACGAAATAAACGAATGAAAAATAACCGCACTGCAAATGTCCACACACAGAAGGGTGTTAGGACATCACTCAAAGCACACCAGAGGCGAAAGAAATACCGCAGTAAAAAATTCCTAAGCTTATGTATAGGCGCAAACTATTCCTTAGCCTAAGCCTGTTTCCAAGCACAAAAATAAGGCTGTGCACTCTGCATTGGAGCGTCTTTTTTCTGTAAACGTTTAGAAAAATGGTTAGATTGGAGTGATGGCCTCGTATCCACAGAAGTAACCGCATAAATATTGACACGTATGAATAGGTGACGTTGAGAGTGCGTTAGCGACCAAAGCACAAATATCATTAGACGGTGGATTCGGTGTGAATTGATTCGCTCTGTCCACCGGGGTTGACGCAATTATTGTTTTTCTGCTCGTGTTCGAAATGATTTTTTTTTCCGTCGAGGTGAAGCTTTAATGTCCTGTGGGAAATCTCGTCGCCCGCGACTTGACGCTGATACTCGTCAGCTTCCGCCTGAATCGCGACCTTAGCCTGAATGCGCTCTTTTCTTCGTCGCCGTCGTTTGAGCAGCATGCACGTGCAGAAATAGATTAGATGGATCCACGTGATGATGGAGGCGCCCGTCCACAGTCCCATGGCGCCGCCGATCGAGGAAATGAGCATTTCAAATGTGATCGCCGGCAACTCCTTCACTTCGACGAACTGGATCTCGTCAAAATAAACGTCACCGATTATCAGCGAGTTCGTTGGCAGCCCTGAAAACACATTATTGTCCACTCCCAGTGCAATTAAATTTGAACTTTCAATTAAACTCATTCACTTACCTGGTAGATGCCGCAAATGCCAGTAGTCGATCATCTCCTCCTCGATCATCTTGTTGAACGTCTTGCCCACCGTCAGACTCGCCTTGTACGACCAGTACTCACAGGCTTCTTCGCAGTTGTGCTGCCGACAATAGACCAGAATTTGCGTAAAGTTTAACGCCAGCGAGTTGAAGCATTCCAATGCGCCATTGGGAGTGCAAATCTTTTCATGGGAAAAATTTCCATACGTTGACACACCTGCAAAGGTTATAGTATGACTAATATGTAGTGGCGCTGAAGAGTACTGTACCGGTACATCCGCACTGCTCAAACATGGCATCGATCAAACATTCGACCTGACACTTAGCATAGCTGTACTCTTCAAAGTACTTCAATCTGTGTCGTTGGCAAACCTGTCGTCCCAGCTGATCGTGCAGTTGACGCTGCGTTTTTGTTGTCTGCAAACAAACGATGAACGCGAACGGACTGGTCCATCCTTACCGATAAGCTAATATGGGCGTGGTATCCCACCGGCAAAGCTATGGGATTCTTTTCGAGCATCGCTTCCGCCGGACTCATGAACAAGTGAACAGCATGTTCGTCGTAATTATTGAACGCAGACTTGAGAATATGCGTATTCGGATACCAGTAGACGAAACCAAATCCTCCAACGGGCCCTACAAAGAATGAATGACTCAATGGAGCCGTGTTAGGACATCACTCCAAGCCTTGGTGGGGCATCTCTCCAAGCGCACCAGAGGCGAAAGAAATACCGTAGTAAAATATTCATAAGCTTATGCATAGGCGCAAACTATTCCTAAGCCTAAGCTCTAGGCACAAAAATAAGGCTGTGCACTCTACGTTGGAGCGTCTTTTTTTCTCTAAACCAGTGATGTTCGAGGCCGGCCCGGCCTGAAAAGAAAGTACCGGGCCCGGGCCTGAAAAACTTGACCGGGCCGATTTTCAGAGAAATTATTGAATGTAACACTTCAAAATTTTCGATATGTAGAACAGCTTATTTGACTGGGTAGAGTATGCGAAATGTCAATTTTAAGCGATTTTTGACTTGGAAATCAGTCAAATTGACGGTCTAAATCTACTTTTCGTCAGCTTTTTCTTCTCTTTCGGTCAGGCCGGGCCGGATCCGGGCGGGTATGGAGGAAAAGTACCGGGCTTGAAAAAATTGACCCGGGCCGGGCCGGGCCGGGCTTTTTTTTTTGACAAAATTTCAGGGCCCGGGCCGGGCCGGGCTTTTTTTTCGGCGAAAATCCCGGGCCGGCCCGGCCCGTGAATATCACTGCTCTAAACGTTTAGAAAAATGGTTAGATTGAAGTGATGGCCTCGTACGAATGGAGCAATTGTAGCAGCACCGTACCGGGCAATCGTTGCCGAACATTTGGTTTGGGCTGAAACTCGTAGCACGGCCCATTGTGCATCAAGTGCCGCTTGATGCTGATCGGCGAATCGTTTCGGCAACAGTCGAACAACCAGGTGTTCTCGAACCAGCACGTCAAAAAGTGATTTCCGCATGTAAATGATGTGTCCTACAGTACATTTCGTTATTTTGTCGCAAATAAGTAAAGTGCTAAACAGTTTTTGTACTTCGTAGAATTCGAACAACGATTTGTTCTTTTCCGCCAGCACGTCATCGAGCGCTTTCTGCAGGTAATCGTGGCTAAGATTGCGTCGCACAAAGTAGCGCATATCCATCAACGAGGTCGCGTAGGCCGAGAAGAAACTGCTGAGACTGAACTCTGCCAGCGTCTTGTTCACTTGCGGGTAGTGTTCGTCCACGGCCGACGCGTTCATCTTCGTCAGCGAACAGATGGTGACCGCCGGGAAGTCGAGTCCAGCCTGAACATCAGAGCGCTGGACAAGGTTTACTTCTCTCGTCAGTTAGAAAGACGAAGGTGATCAATGATGTACCTCTGGGTAGTAGACGCCGATCCTCGACAGCGTCGGGTTCTGGTAGAAGTAGCTGAACAGGGAGCGCAACTGAAACACGACGCCGACGAACATGAGCACGACGATCAACGACCAGAAGACTCGATCGATGTGATCCGCCGAAGGGGTACAGATCTGAAACCAGGCAGTATTTCATAAGGGGATCAGCACGACTCAGTCCCAACCAGGTCCACTCCATGGAAGGTCGACTTGGAGGCGAAGGCCCGCAGCCGTTTGCTGGTGTACGGTTCGGAACTGCTTCCGCTACTCGGCAGTTCTCCTTCTTCGCACTCTTCGTCGGTGGGCTGATCGACCTCGTCGCCTTCCACGTAGATACGTGGCCGCGTCATGGGCGGCGACGAAGTTGCAATGAGCTCGTCAGTGCACGATTCCTTGATCTTATCATGGCTGACGGAGCGATCGCGGTGATTAAGGCGCGCATCGCGACAGCAGCGCAACGCGTCGACGGTCATCGCAGTGACCAAGCGAGGCGCGCGACCGAGGGCGTCGCTGAAAACGCTCGATTCTCCAAAGAATAATGGGGAGGCGACCGAGTCACCACCGACGCACCGACAGGAAGCAGCTGTCCGCTACCTACTTGCTTTTTCATGCAATAAAAAAAAAGAAAATTGCTAGCGACACGACTTTCCTGTGCGACATTAACAAAGTCCCTAATTGTTGGATTATTCAGTGGGTTTCAGTGTGTCCCACGTCTCGTCAATGACGCAAACGATAGTAACAACGAGCAGCATCGGAGGCTCTGAGACCGCCCATATTGATGGAATCAGCAACCCGGTGAGACAGCAGCCACTCCCGCGAGACCCGACGCCAGTGATGGCCTTATTCGTCATGCGACCGTCTTCGCAATCTTCCTCGGCTCGTAGTCAGAGAGGTGCTATTGCGATTCATGCCTCTGGTACTCAATGCTCTTCCGGATTTTAATTGCTCACGTCAATAGCACTTGGATACAGCTCAAATGCACCGGCTAAATTGGCGAACGTACGGATCGGGAAGTAAGAATAGAATTGAATCGAATGCTTACGGCACGTCCCACCCTCACTTCCAGCACATTAACTCCAGGAATCAGCAGATCAAAGAACACAGCCATTAATCTATTTTAGTCTGAAATATCAATCGACGATACCGATGCAAAGACATGTCGCAAGATTTGTGTTTTTCAAAAGCACAACATCCAGCTGTCTTACTGGCAACATTGACTCCATGTCAACGCTGATCTACAACGCTCACCACTCTCTAAAGCCAGTTCATGGATTTTTCCATGAAATGACCATGAACTTGTTTGTGGTTTACCCCCCCCCATCTTAATTATTCATGAATTTTATTGAGATTTCAGGGAAAATTCCATGAACTATTTCGTGAATTTCATAAAATATTTAGTAAATTTAATGAAGTGATATCATGAACATTGTAAAGACTTGAGATATGAATAGCTTCATGGGCGTTTGAACTGAAAATTTCCCCATTCATGGGGAGGGTAGCGACAGAAATTCCCTCCTCGCAAAATAGGTAAGGCAGTGAATCATCACCTTTATATACGAGGGCTGTTCTGAAAGTTTCCGAATACTCAAGAACCGAAGACCCTAAGTGGACTCTTTTCCTGGCCTCTATT
>JAQGCX010000118.1:0-26584 GCA_034700205.1 Plectus parietinus
TAACTCTTCAGCTTTTTTAGCTTATCAGTTGAGAACCTAGTGTGAACGTGCGGCTTTGAAACGATAATTACAAGTGTGCCTGTTTGCTGTTGTCGTTGTAGTGCGTGTACTGGCATGGACTTTATATGAACCAAAATGAATACTGAAAATGAGCGCATATTTCAGCAAATCATATAATATTTTGGCTATAAAATAAGGTCTCTCAAAATGAAATATGGAGTGAGAGACAGTGCATATTTGCTTTCATTTTAGACTTGAGAACACTCGCCATTTTCACACTCGACGCAGAAGTGCCGCTGAAATGTTGCACTTATATACCATGTACCAGTACATGCATTTACCATGGTAACAAAAGCAATTTCCCAGCAACAATGGCAGCGACCAGCAGAATGAAAGGCTCCAAAAATGGGAATTTTAGGCCACGGAAGAGGAGATGTCATTTCAATCGTGCCACAGTTTCACAAATGTTTTGGAATTACTTATGGGAGATCCCACGCCGATGAGACAAGTGGTTGACGATTTTATTGTCTATTTTAAAAAATTATTTCCGCAAATACAGAAAATGAATGCAACGGCTAGTATACCAAGCATTTTCATAGAACATTTATTGTTGAACGGTCACCATTCAGCTGATGTTCCTTCTGTACAGAACACATACAAGCAGTTCTCATTAACGTTGACAGAAATGGCTTACGATTCCTTCTCCGAAAATCAGGAATTCAAGGAAAATGAATCCGTGCCGAGAATGTATCCACTTGTCGAAAATAGATCATGAATATTGACATAGCCTTTTAGATTTCATGCAATATATTTTTATTTGCCGAAAACTTTATGTGCGACCACAATGCCGGATTACTGTGAGTTTACGGGCAAACTGTAAACTTCAAATTGTGCTAAAAGCCGCGTTATAAGTGGTGACAATGATCACATGTCTTCAGGCTCTCGCCTGCTCCAGTACTGAATGGCATAGGTAGGCAAGTTTCGAAACCTGTGGAAGGGGACGCACTATGTGATTGAGGCCGAAAAAATTTTGAATTTTTGATTTCGCGGTCAAAATCCCGACACAGAGGGTACCCTCCCACCAGCCGAGGTCCAACCCTCCCAGCTACAGCTATGGTTGATAGTAAATTCCCAATTAAAGCACTTTCGAAAATGATACATTCTAATGTAAAGTGCCTGGGGGAAGTCGAATATGACGTGTCGAATGTCGAATATGTCGAATAATATGAATTGCATAGCACCATTCTGTTTTTGGGTGTTTTATATAAAGACAAGAATGGATAATAGAAGAAAAATATGACACTCCATTTTAGTGCTTAACGCGAAAAGTTTCCGAATTTCTGATAACTATTAATATTTTACCAAACTATTGGTATTCTACCGTGAACGAAACGACGTGAGCATGGTCGCCAGCGGTGGCCGCGATCGAAAAGGGATCGAATAAGACATTAAATAACTCGATAACGGTTGAACCAAACGCGCTAAATTTTGACCACATAATAGAGCTCGACAAGTAGCATGTTGCCCTTTTTCTAATTATGAGCAACAACTGCTAAAACGGTCTGTAGAAATTCGGAAACTTTTAGCGTTAAGAACTGAAATGGAGCGTCATATCTTCTATTATCCCGTTCTTGGTAAAAAGCTCAAAATCCAGCCACCACTGCGCAATGAACAGTTATATTTTGAGCTCAATATTTTTGAAATATGAAATATTTACCAACTGAAATATTTACTTTTCTTTTCCATTGAATTCAGGACAACAGGGTGGTCAACTAAAAGTCCAAATATTTGAATCGCTATTGCTTAACTAATTGTCACGAGATCAAGCTGAAATTTGGTACATGTGTCCGAAGCACTAACTTAAAAAGTGATAAAATTTTTACATTTATGGACTGCAAAGAACTGATATTATTCAAGTTATTACCAGATGCGTCATTTTGATCGATTTTTTTAGAATTGATTGATGAGAAAAATATTCGTTTGCTGACGAAAAATTGCAAAAAATCATTCATAAAATTGCTAAAATTTTAGCATGATCACGATTTGAATGCTGATGCTCCTCTGGGTTTTTTGGTGACTGGTGATATTTTTCTCCACCGGGCATACCAAATAACAGTTTTTGCATAAAATCAGTCTCACACAACCAGTCAAAATGAAAATTTTACGACTGTTAAGTTCATTGATGTCATGGACACTAGCAAAACTGCAGCGATTATAAAAAAAATTGCACTTTGGCATACTCTGTATATTTTCATCTGTAAAATTCAGGATACGTACTTTTCGGTGCTTCCATGCAGCGGTCACCCATGGGCACTGAAGCAGTATTTCTTCTGGCACAAGAAGCATTTGCGCTTGGATATCGTCGACTGGAATGGAGATGCAACAACGAGAATTATCGGTCAAAACAAGCAGCGCAACGTTATGGTTTCACTTTCGAAGGAATTCTTCGTCAAACATGGGTTTGCAAGGGAAAGAACCGCGATGATTCCTGGTCCGTTTTTTCCTCCAAGAATACACGCATTTTTTCAAATAATAATGAGCTTCGTTTAATTTTTGAAACCTTTGGCATTGACAGAGAATTATTGTTGTGCAAACAGATTGCAATAATAGGATACTTGCCACTGAAACACTCTTGGAAGTAATCTCTAATGCTTTACTGATCGTTCATTATTGAGCATAATTTATTTTTAGGTTCTCAATTCTTGATAAAGAATGGCCTGAATTGCATAAGGCATTTCTTCTTTGGCTTTCTCCAGAGAACTTTGACAGTGATGGTCAGCAAAAAATATCGCTGAAGAAACTTCAAGGAGAGTGCGCAAAGAAGGCTTGATCAGAGGCAAAATGCGAATTTGCTCTTAGCATTAGTTTTGATAGTTGCTCATGCAGTGCCGGATTATAGTACTGGCTAATGTTACCACTGGGGGGGGGGGCGGATGGTCCGGGGAGAACGGTACGGGGAGTACGGGGAATTTTTTCGTCCAGGGCGGGCCGGTATGGGAATCCCGAACCAAGCTACTATTAATTTTGAAATTTTTCGAAAAAACCATCGTTTGTGCTCGTTTTGTCTCATTTTACTTCTTCCTGTAAGGTTTAGTTTCGTTTTATCGTCTCTTTACTCAAAAAATATGCATGCAGAAAGCGAGAAGTCTAATAATTTTTTCTTCGGGCGGGCCGGAACGGGGAGTGCGGGGAATTTTTCTTCAGGGCGGACCGGTACGGGGAGTACGGGGAATTTTTTCGTCCAGGGCGGGCCGGTTCGGGGAGTACGGGGTTTACCGTACCGTTGGGCGAAAACCCCGTACCGTGGCAACACTACTATTGACAGTTATTATTTAGTGATTAGCTTTGTTGTTTAGATACAAGTCGTCGTTGCGCAGTCGCGTGTTCAACCTGCGCGACAAGAAGAACCCCGCGCTGCGCGAGAACGTGCTCACCGGCGTTGTCAGTCCCGAACGCTTCGCCGTCATGAACGCTGAGGTGAGTTGCGTGCAGGAGATCGTGCTGACGGCGGCATTGCAGGAGATGGCATCGAACGAGATAAAACAGATGCGCGACAAGTTCACAAAGCAGGCCATTGACGAGTACCAGATGTCCGTGGAGCAGGGCACTCCCTCGGAGATGTTCAAGTGCGGCAAATGCTTGAAGAAGAACTGCACCTACTCGCAGGTAATCCATGTCACAGTCTCTGTTTCTGCCTCTTTACTTTTTTTTCTTTTCTCTATCTGCCTTCTTATTTTATCACATATTCACTGATCCCTCTCTTTCTTTGATCATAGTTTTAGTTTCATTGTTTGGGGCCAATTTTTTAAGCCGTGAAATTTACGGTTGAAAATGTAAGAAGAGCGAGTATTCTTCTATTTGTTTGTCGTTGTTCATTAATGCGCTTGAATGTCTAACCACTGATCGTCTGTTGTCAGGTGCAAACGCGCAGCGCCGATGAACCGATGACGACATTCGTATTCTGTAGGGAATGCGGCAACCGCTGGAAGGTTCGTCATTGTCCCTTTGCGCTTTCAATAAAACTGACATTTCAGTTTTGCTGAAAAAGCTCACCATTCCAGTCGGCTGCCCACTCATTCGTCTACTGGAATCATTTATTGGTTTTCATACGTCTGTTTCATGTTCCTGCGAGATAAAAGCGACTTTGCTAAATGGAATTTTATCATGTAGAGGACCGCTGTTTCGTGGCATTTTATTTTTTACCCACACGTTGCTGTATAATTTTGTGCTTGCTGACCAAATACAGAGAAGAAAAGAGGGACTGGAGTACTTGTTGTGGGAAGACGATGGGAGCATGCATAGTGGGCATTTGCGACAGAACGAATGGGCAGTCCGTGTGGGGTGGGAAGAGTGATTTGTTGCCATCTATTCTAGCGGCGTTTCCGTCGCTGGCCCATCTGCGCGCCAATCGTTCATGGCGGCGCCGGACGACCGTCCTCGCGGGGGTCGTACGGTGTTGTATTGGCACCTGCCTGGCAGCGGCGTGGCCGTCCACCGCGCATTAGTGCGGCAGATTAGCGCCATAGAGGTCGCTTTCGGGCGTAGCTGGCGTCCCGAAGGACAAGTGGGCAGAATGTCACGATAGCGCCGCTGCAGTAGCCATTGATCGGCCGTACGAGATTGGTGCCGTCTCGATCTCGGCCGCTCACTTCCGCCCGCCCGCAAGGCGCTGCTCTTCCCATTGTTTCCATCTGCGTCTGTCCGACCGTGTACGGACTGGCGCAATATGACGAATTGTGGAAGCGGCCGACCGGGGGACAGGGAGGATTGATTCGCGCGACTGCTACAAATGTTAGTACGAGGCGGTGTCCGAGACGGCAGACGACGGCCCAGAGCCGAGGAGGAGGCTGTTTGTTTTCACAAGCGCCGTGCATGGGGCGCCCATCGGTGTCGAAGGGGAGATGGCTGGAGCCGACGGCCGTGTTGGCGGGTTTTTACGTCCGCCTACCTGCTCGGCAGACGGATGCGCGCAGCTGACGGCCCAAGAAGACTGGCAGTCTGCAAATTTTTCATCAAAACCGACGTCGAAGAAGCCCAGCGGTCCGCCGCCGTCGACATTCGATCGGGCGGCCGAACCTGGGCCAGCCGCCGACTCGTTCGCGTAATTTGGTGCTCTCTTCTACGCCCTCACTACTTCCGTCGTTATTTCTGACTCGAGAAACGTTTGTTCTCGCCGCCATTTGCGCCCACCCATTTTCGCTTTTGCTCGCTTAGCGATCGCTTACTACGTCTGTCGCTCAGTAGTTCGTTCGATCGCAGCCGCGTCTTCCGCCGACGTAATTCGAGCCATCATCAAGCGGCGTCTTCGCTATGTTTCCCAGACGGAGGCGCAGTTAGCGCCATTAGCAGGGCCGCTTTTTGCGCGTAGTGTCCGGCGCGAACAACGATTCGAAGGATAGCTAGCGCGAGACGAGCTTGTTGACGACGACATTCACGGCTGATCGCCGTTTGTCGATGGCCAAAATGGGGATCATGTGCCGATAAGAGCGACGGCGTCGCATCGTGCTGGTCGTTTTTTCCGATGGAAGACGCCTGATCGGATCTGGACGCGACGGCGGCGCGGCTTGATAGCGCCGAGCCGGGCCGTCTAATAGCTCGGTGGGTGAGCCGCGTGGGTCTCGGCGCCGTCTTTGAGCGGTAGAGAGTCGAGAGTGCGGCGCGACTAGCTTGTCGCAGTCGGTCGCCGAGGCGCTAAATGAATCGACGGTCGACGACGTAGCGGTCGTGAGCGTGCGCCTTTTATCGCTCCATCGACTCCTTGGCGCCTCGAGCGCGTTGTCGTCGGCTGTCTGTTGTTGTTGGCGATGGAGCGGTGTTGGGTGCTAGACGGCTATTGCGAGCAAATTCGATTGACCGCTCCAGTAGCCGGTGACCGGTAATGTGTCTTGGCTCGACGATTGGTTCCACACGTACGCCAATTTTCAGCTACGCTCAGGCCGTCGACGCGGCGATGGGCAATCGAGTGGCATGCGGCTGCAGCACTCACCACGCTAAGGGCTACGGAGACACGCCCTACTCCAAGCAAGTCGGAAACAACATGTACAGGTGTGTATTTGCTCTACTTCCTATACTATCGAAATCACGGCGACCAGACTGGACGTTTTTTCTTCAGCATTGCGAGATATAAATCAATAACGCTATGTTTTGTCCTGAAAAATGAATACGCAGGTTTTGTATTTGATACCGTAGTTTTTTGGCCGGTCTGGTCGCCGTATTTCCGACTGTATTTGCGCGTTTCGTTCGCATGCAGCGTCTGCTGGACTGATTGGACGACTGTGCTCTGAGGCGTCGTGTAAACAGAGCGGTCTAATTGCTGTTCGATTCTGGATTAGCGGGTGGGCGGATGAGGGGCCGCTTTTGGGAGGATTAGCTGCGGATGCGATTATTGTCAGCGACTGATTAATTAGCGCCCGACAAGCCGGGACGAGCTATTAGCGTGAGGTCCTGCCGAATATGGCTGGTGCCGAGAGCCAGGCGCAATTGCTTCCGGTAGGGCGACGGCCGATCGATGCCTCTGTGCTTATGAGGTCTGCCACTGGCGCCCTATGATTCGCCTCGGGCACCGTCGTCTGTCCGCTCGCCTCGGCCAGACCGGGCTCACCTAGGATTGCGTGCCATCAGCTATGCATTGGTCTGAATGCATTCCCGGCTGTCAATCGTACGTTATGTCCAGACCATATTTGTCACTAATCAACCGCTTGATCAGATTCTGGGCTGAAGTGTTCCTGCTAGCGCAGGAGGGAACGTCCAAAAAGCCCGGCTCCAAGTGGCAAATGGTCGTGCCGAAATTAGTTCCGGTCAACCTGGCGCGAGTCCAGGATGCGCCGGCGGTCGTGTCGCACGTGACGGCGTACAACACCAAGGTCGACAAGGTGATGGATGTGCTGCTGTACCATCCAGGTGAGTCGGTGGACGACGATTTGACACACATCGTCGGCGACGGACGACGGCGTTTTGTCGATCGACAAACACTGAATGCCAATCGCGACAGTCGCGCTCGGGGTCGCGGCCGCCGTCGTTCCTCGCCGCCTGCGAGGGATTTATGTCGAACACACAAAACGATTGCGCCACCATGTCGTCTTTCAGGCATTGACGTTCGGCGCGGCTCCGACTGTTTCGTGTACTGGAGCGACCCGCAGAAGGGTCTGACCTGGGGGCTTAACTTTGTCTGCGCCGACGAAGCGAACTACTTTGCCGACTTGGTGGTGAGTGCATTTGCGGCCGCTTCATCTTCCTCGGCCGTGGCCGTCTGCGCGGGGACGACTCGTGCCAATTGCCCGCCATCTTGCACGTCCGTTCGCTTTTTGCGCGGCTTCTTGCCTGGCAGGCACCGATGCGGCCGATACGGACGCCTTTAACGACTTACTGCCGCCTTGGGTGGTTTGCCGGCTGGCCTCCAGTCTGACAATGATACGTTAGTGCTAATTGTGCTGGACCGGTCTGCGGTAAACACGGTGTATTTGCCGGCCGACGCGTGCGGTAATCCGTCGGTCAGCGGACGAGGTGGCGGGGCTGCCAACGAGCGCGAAGAAGTGTCGCCGCCGCCGGGTGCGGTCGATTTGAGGAGCGCGGTGCTCGAGGCGAGCTGGCAATCGAGAGCAAGGGGTGCTCGAGACCCGTCCGTCCCGTTTTCGGTTCATTCTGCGCCCATCTTCGTCGCGCGTTTTTCAGTCCGTTCGGATAGACGTCCTCGTTGCTGACGCACTTCTTTCGTGCTATCGCGACTCGCTTTGTCAGCTGCTCATCGTGTTCCTTTCGCTCATCCCTCCATCGCCACGACCGCCGCCGACACGGACTCGGCGGCGAGCTCGTGTGGACCTTTTAGTTTTACCGATGCCCTTTTTTCAGTGCGGCAAGACCAAAGGAATTCTCTGCCGACGGGCCAACTCGACCGCATTGCCGCCGACCCGGGTGAGATTTTATCATTCTTTCGCGCCTATTTGTTCGTTTGTTGGACTGGTATTCGCAATTGTTCATTGCGGTGAGCGCTGAACGGCAGCTGTCGGTCGCCGCATCAGACGACAAATTGTTGATTGGTGGGTTGGGCGAGGCGAGGGCGCTTTGCATATCTGCGGTCTGGTGAATAAGCAATGATTGCCGATGCCATTGCGTCGTCCACCATGTGTCCGTCTTGGCGCCTGCGTTTGTCCCGCCGGGCTCATCGACCGTCCAATCGAGCCTTTTTCCAATACGCACGTTCCTTCCCCTTCTTCCTTCGGCCCTTTCGTTCGCTTATCGGTTTTGTCCAAAGGCGCCAAACTGTTTTCCGCCCGCTCATGTGCATTTCTGAGTGGATCCGTTTAAGCAGCGCTCGTTTCGTTCGTGTTCGGAGTCGCGACTGGAATCGCCCGAAAGGGAACCGACGGCACGAGCGTCATCGTCGAAACCAACGGTCAAGTTCGCGGAGCCGCTGTCTCGGTCGGCGGGTCCGTCTCGTCAGACGACGCCCGTGTCGCAGGCGCAATTGAATACTAGTCAGGACCTGCACGCTTCCACCAATTCGCTGCAATTCTTCCTTACTGGCAAGCGTTTATCCCACTGGGGGACTATGCTGCAGCCGAACGCCGCCGAGTCTCTTTCCACACAGTCCGATAACGACTCGTTCGACAGTCGACTTGCGGCTCAGCTCGAAAAGGACACTAATTACGACAATCTCATCGGGACGTCAACCCCCACATTGCCCGCTAAGCCGTCTAGCCGCAACGAAAACGAGCCGTCCATGTCGAGCGGGGCTCTCCGACGGATGATCAAACCACTGGACGAGTCGGTCACGCCGAGGAGTCGCAGTCTGCGCGATATGGACGAGCAGCTGAGACGGGCGGACGACGGAGCGTGCGTGACCACGGCCGAGGTGTATCGACTGCAATCGGGCGGGCTGACTGGCAACAGCTCAAGCTCGGTTAGCTCCGCCGAGAGGGCGGACGTCGTTCTACGACAGAACGACAAGCGCTACTCGGTGCGCGAGACGCCGATAACGAAGCGCAGTTCGATCCACTTGATTACCGGCGCGAACGGTCGTCTGAAAAACGTCGACAACTTTCTGGGCCGTCCGGACGACAGCGGCAGCAGTCTGAGCAGCAGCATGGAAGGCGCGGTCGGCGGTTTCCCCGAGGACATCACCAAACGACGTGTACAATCCGCGCGTCTGCGCTCCGTCGAGTCCGTCGTGTTGATGAAGCGATGGCTCGTTCCCACCGAGCAGACCATCGCCGTTGTTGACAACGAATCATGGCAGCAGTACGTCATTCGTCTTCGCGGACTCACACTCTGTCTGTTCCGCATGACGGCCACGACCACCACGTCAAGCAGCGATACCAGTCCCGAATCTGGCCGCGGGGGTCCACCCATCGCCGTCGAACTGCTCAGCTGTCTGGTCACCCCCATACCCGAGCACCCTCGACGCCAGAACGTCTTCTGCATCAGCGACGGCACGGGCCAGGTGCTGCTGCTTCAAGCCGCCACTTGCGCCGAGGTAGACCAGTGGGTGTCGCGCATTCATACCGCCGCCGCACTCGCCTTCGCTCGAAGCACCAGCGCCGAAGTCGCTGTTCGTACAATTAAGGTACTATTACGTTCTTAGTTATTTACTTGACAAAAATGTCTTTCAGAAAGAACTAGAGAAGTTAGACATAAAACTGGAGACAGTAGCGAAAATGCTGCAACTATCGCATCTGCCGTCCGTTGGCACCGTGTCAATGAACCAAATCGGCGACTGGGAAAACGAACTGGAAATGCTGCATTTGCACCAGTTCGCACTGCGTTGCTACTTGGCGGCGATCAAAGAAACGGACGGGCCGAGCTGCAAAGTAATTGGATTTTGGTTTGAAAATACACACACCGGGTATTTCAGCGAGTACTCGCTGCGGCTTCGACGACGACGAAATCGCATCTGAGCCAAATGGGGATCTTCACGTTGTCGGCGATGCACGCGTTCTGCTCGACGCGCGCTGCGCAGCAGATGCATCCGTCATCCGCCGTCGGCGGCAGTCTGCCCTCCTGGTTAGCCCCGTCCTTCACTACACCTTGCGATACCATCAGCACTTTCAGTTCGAGCGCCGAGATTGACCAGGCGCTGTCATTCACTCCTCGATCGCCGCCGCAAAGCAAGTCACTACTCGTGCAAATTGCTCTGCCGACTGGCCAGGTGACGGTCGTCGGTGTGTCGGAGTCGGACACCGTTGCCACAGTGCTGCGCAAAGCCGCCGATAAGGTCGGACTCAGCGCCGACAGCTGTTTCTTGCTGCTCAAAAATTCAACTAAGTCGTCCGGCTCGAGCGATTGTTTCACTCCAGAGGACAACGACTACATTTTCCCAATGGTGCGGTGAGCTTCGATCTGCGTTTTGCTATACATGTGCCGTATTGCAGTTGTCCGGAGCGAAAGTACAGCTGCACGAACGACTCGTGTATCACGTGCACATGAGCCGGTCGGAGGCCATCCATCTGGGTCTCACCGTCCGCGCCAACCGAGTCGGCAGCAATAGTTTAGCAGCGAGAGTGACTGCTGTCGACGACGGTTCACCGTCGCATCGCAAAGGACTGATGGTCGGCGACGAACTGTTGGCCGTCAATCGACAGCCAGTGCGCACGCAGTCTTCCCCTCCACAAGTGCAGCGACTGCTGCAGCAAGGAGAAACGCTTTGTCTTGTTCTGCGCACCAAGCGATCGGCTCTGCCAGTCTGGCTGGAACATCTTGCAGTCGCCAGCACCTTTGACGAGTACTGTCAAGTTTTTTAGAATTTTCTGACGAATTTTTTGCAGCCTGAAGATCAGCTGCTCAGGCGGTGAACAAAGTTGTGCCGAAATTTTGTCGGGGACGATGAGCGCGGCGGAAATGGGCGGCTGCGACGGTTGCGACGAGCCCGAAGAGCCGTGGTTCAGCGACTCGTGCGGCCTTCTCCGACACAAGGTGAAATACAGTAAGTCGCTAACCGCCGCACATTGCTTTTTTTCGCTTCGTAGCTAACAGTGCTAGTGTCGAGTGAGTTGAGCTGGTCATGCTTGGCGCACTCCGTCAGCGCCATGATCGAGTATTTACAGGAAGTACGAGACTCGCCAGCACTCGTCAACGACATCGACACAGCGTACCCGGCGCTCCCGTCGTCGGTCGAATGAATGCCTCGTTATGGGCGCCTTCATTGGTTAGTTCCACAAGAGGACCACACATCAGTTACATTGTGTCTTCAGACACCTTGTCGTGATTCGCTCAATGAGCCCTCGTCTGCCCGACCAAATGACAAACGTCACAGTCTTCTTGGTAAAATGAGCATGAACTTGGCTGTCTTGCTGCGACATATACAATAAGTTTTCAGCGAGCAATTCACCGAAAGGACGGATGTCTGTGAGCGAATCGTCCAGTTGTCGACCGACGCCCGTCTCTCTCTATGAACGCCGCCAACCGTCCACCGCCAGCAATAATAGCGGTGGTGGCAAGATGGGTCCCGCAGAACGACTGGAGAAGAGCATTTTTGAGCTCCTCGAGACCGAAAAGGCCTATGTCGGACACATCGACCGTCTCATCGAACAGTACCTAGCGCCGTTGCGCTTGGCCGCCCTGTTACCTCAGACAGAAACCGATCGACTGCTGTCGTCCGCACAAGCGATCGCTCGTTTCCAACACGACTTCCTCGAGGAGCTGCAGGAAGCGGCCGGCGTAAGGCAGGCGAGTCCGTCTGGCGCGTCCTACGCCACATCTGGACAGCTGAGAGTGCGTTCTGATAACGCAAATTCAAATTTTGTTGCTCATAACCAAATTTAGAATGCTCTTCTGCGAATCGGAGGCGTTTTTCTGAGCAAATCGAACAAGTTCAAAGTGTACAGTCCGTTCTGCGCGAGTCATTTCCGCACACAGAAACTGCTGCGACAAGGTTTGTTGACGATGTAGATGACTGGTGAGAATGTGCGTTGTGTTTAAGAAGAGAAGAACGAGAAGCTGCAGGCATTCTTGGCGAAATGCAACGTGGACGAGCAGCATGCGTGCACGTTTGAGTCGTACCTGATCAAGCCGGTGCAGCGCGTTTTACGCTACCCGCTCTTCCTGCAACAGCTCAAGACCCACACGTCCGAGGGCACACCCGAACACGTTCAGGTGTCCCAGGCACTAGGAAAAATGGAACAGGTCGCCGAGTACATCAACGAAATGCAGCGCGTCTATGAAGAGTACGGCAACACGTTCGCCCTCATTCAGTTGCACAATGCCACTCTCTTGCAAGAAAAGGTCTGTCAATCGGCCCTTCTAAATCATTGGCAAAAACGCAAAACACTCTTCTCTTCTCTTCAGAGAATGACGTTCGAGTTGAGCGACTTGCTCATGTTCGGTCACGTGGACTGGCTCAATCCCGGCGAAGAGAACAAGAAGAAGATGGTGACTGTGGAGAGTCTGTGTTTCGTTTTTAAACGGGTAATTGTATTGGTGCCACAAATCGAGCGCCCGACCAAAGTCAAGAAGTCCAAAGTGCGTTCTTGCTGCGGTCTTTGCGAGCGGAATCTATGACTGGGCGTCTTTTAGGCATCAACGCCTGACGTGCCGATCCACCGTCTCATTCCGATCCGCGAGATCGAGGTCAACGGCAGCGACATCGGGTCGACGGAGGGGCGCTTCCTCTGGATACTCATACACATCAAAGCCGACATGAGCGTCGAGAAGGTCTACCACTTGTCCAGTCGGCGGCCCGACATCAAGCAGCAGTTCTTGCGCGCCATTCGCAAGGCGGGCGTCCTCATCAGCAAGGAGGGCACTCCGCCAAGAACGCCCTGCACGCCCGACGACCGCGCGTCAGTTTCGTCGCCCGACTCCGGCTTCCCTCAGCCCTTGTCCAAGAGAGCGGCGGGCGAACCGGTCACTTCTGCCGTGCTGCCGCGACCAAACAGCCATCACTCGAGCCAGTCCGACGGCGGCTATGTCAGCAACAGCGAATTACACAAAAAGCAGTGATCTGATGTCTCGTTCGTTCATCGTGTATCAGCATTCGACTGTTCCAAATTTCCGTATTTATTTGCTCTACAACTGTTCGCTTCGTCGAGTCTGCTAACTTCCGTAGCCGACTGATCTGGTCTCTTTGAATTCAGTCATAGTCTATTTGATAACAGCATAAAATCATGTAAAGCATAGCTTTGTAAAAGATCCTTTTCTCGCAGTGCAGTAAACAAGGAAACCTTTCCCGTTGGCTGCAAACAAATAATGTCTCCAAAAGTCAATCAAGAGCAAAAGCAGAAGTGTTCTTCAGCGATCAACCGTTCAATATGCTACTGTATCATTGTTTTCTATTCTTGGGTCTTGAAAAGATATTGCAGTAGAAGGCAGTGTATCGTAGCTTTGGACAACAAGTATAGTAGACAAAACAAAAAACTAAAAAAACGGCACTCACTCACTGGGTTTGCATTCAAAGAAACACGAAGTAGATTTTCGACAAGATTACTGTGAAGAAGTGCTCCAGTAAGTTTTGCAATGACGCATCCAGGGCCGCCGCCACAGCTCAATGCTGCAGAAATCAGTGAAAAACTGCAACAGGTACTTTAATCAATTGGTTTTTGAAGGTGGAATGAACGGCCGCATAAGTAGTTATTTTCTTCAAATTAAAAATCACTCGGAAGTGCGACCAATTTTTGAAATGATGGGACCGTTTGAGGAGGAAGAGCGATTGAAAAATCTGCAAGAGAATCTGAGCAGAAGTCGGCAACTGAAAGAGAACATGTTGGGGATTTTGGACTCGTTCGAGAAACGATTGGAACATCTGGAAGCGACGGTGTTGCCGCTGTACGAACACACAGGCAAGATGCAAAGGAAGCAGCAGAGTTGGTTCATTTGTTTCTTTTATTCGTCCCAAAGTCGCATTGCGTGCGTTATTTCAGACATTACGAAAACACTGAAATCCATCGACGCAACACTGGGTTTCTACTCGACTGCGCACGAAATGGACTCGATTATTAAAGAGTCTAGTCCCGCCGACAATCTCGACGAGTACATGAAACAGATGGACAAACTCAGAGACGCCGCCAAGTTCTTCAGCGCCGATCGCATTTACGAACAGCATCTGGACAACATGGTACTGTCATAAACTCGGCGACCAGACCGGGCAAAAAACTACCGTATCTAACGCAAAACATATGTGCGGATTTGATCACGCAACACAAAACATGGCGTATTGATTTATATGCTGCAATACTTAATTAAACCACGCCTCGGTCTGAACGCCGTGTTCTCTATTATACAGAGGATAGCCGCAGTGCCATCATCCGTTGTTTTGTTGCAGAAAGCCACCTTCGAACTGGGCTGTCACGCGCTTGAAAAAGAATACCGCGATCTTCTGAATAGGAATTCGGTTCCTGCAAAACCATTGCTTTTAGTGGAATGCTTGGACGAAAATTTTGGTGCGATGTTTTCCTTGTTAATTTTTTTTTTGTATTTTCAAATTTGTATTTTCAAAATACAATTTTGAATAGAAATAACCTAGAGCCTATTATTATAGTATCAATATTTCATGAAACTTTTGCAGTCAACAATAATAAATCAATTGCAGAAGTGATAGCTTCGCGACTGAAAACGATCGATACAATCAAAGATGTTGGGCGTCTGAAGACCATCGGCCAATGGCTGTTGGCCAACCACTCAAATGCAGACTTTCTGAACGCGTACGCCGAGATTCGGGGAGCTAATATGCTGAGAACGCTGCAGTCGTATGTGCCTGAAATTGTGATTAATTGCACGTAAGCTATTGGCGTTTCAGTCTGTACGAAACGCGCAAGACGGGGACAGTCGACAGAGCGGTGGTCACTGGCAGACCGCCGTCCCCGAAGAGCGAACGCAGAGCGAGCGGTCTGGTTCGCGAGTCAGTCACGTTTTTTTTCTTGTTATTCTTCTAAGAACACAGACTGTGTGCTATTTCAGTGGCTCACGTTTATGGGACACAGATCAATGTATACAGTCAACCTCTTTAGAGCGGCCCTCTTTATAGCGGCCTTAGCACTAAATGCTTTTTATAACGGCCCTTGGAGGCCGCTATAAAAAGGGTTGACTGTGAACAACAGTGTACTGTCATAACAGTTGTTGATAATGCGGCTGTTTAGATTTTATTCCAAATTGCATTGGTCCAACGGAGTCTGCTCGGCCCCATTATTCACCAGACTTGATCGAGGTATAGAGTGGTAATGGCGCACTCTCGATTTATTTTTCAATAAGGTTTTGAGTAGTGTTAGGATCGTGCACGAGTGTGTGTTGTTGTGTTTCTGCACCGTTTCTTTTTCAGAGCTTTTCGTATGGCATCACGTGCTTACGGGACGGAAAAAGGTTTTCTATTTATTCTTTCTGTGATGGTTTTTGGTTTTTTGTTTCATTACTTTTCTTGAAGCATTGATATATAATTACTTCACAACACATTATGTTACCTGGTTCGTCTCTAGGATATCGTCGAGCTGCAACTCAAGCGATCGATCATTACTCCGATGTACCAGGTGACAAAGAGGCGGAAACTTTTCTGTTGTCCATGGGTTGCTTCGTTGCCCTTCTCCAGGTTGGTCAATAATAGGGCGTATTTTTTTGTGAGGATAACTGTTTGATGTGTTGTTTTCAGTTAGAAACGGATCTTCTGAGCAAAACATTGGCGAATGTTACGTATGAAGCGAAAGTGCAACGTGTGCTCGTGATCAAGCCATTCAGAGTTGTGCTGCAACACGGCGAGGTACGGTCACTACGGTCATAGGTGTACTTCGGGTCCGAGGTTGGGGGGTCAGAAATCCAAAACCTAAAATCCTACGGGGTCGGAAATCCTAAAAATTTGCATGTGGTATTTTCAATTTTTGGTCATACGGTATTTTTGGGCAGGAATTCAAAAAAATAAAAATTTTGGCCTAAAATTCCAATTTTGGCTTAAAATACCGTCATTTTTTCGGCCTTCGCCCGAATTTCAAGGGGGGTCGGAAATCCCGCCCTCCTTCGGACCGATTTGTGGAGTAACTCCCCCCCAAGTACACCTATGACTACGGTGTGGACGTTTTGCCCAGTATTTCGTTCGGTTTTGCAGAGTCTGTGCGAGTTGGTGAAGCAGGCGATTGCTCGGCAGGAATGCGCGTCCGTGTTGTGCGCTCTGCCCGTCGCTCGATATCTTCACGCGCGTTTCACACAATTCGACTCCCTCGCCAAGGTACGGTAGTTTCGTTGTCTTTCTCTCAATGGGCGTTTTGTTTCCAGAATGCAGACAGTGAAATCTACTCGAGATTTTCGGTTCTTTACCGTAGCATCGATGCTTTGGTACGTTTCGCCGTTTTGCAATGCCGAACGCCTTTGTTTTCAGTGTGTCAAAGGGTTGGAGGAATTCGTTGAGACTGTCAAGAGCGATCAAGACCGATTTGTGCCCAGAGACGGAACGGTCCATCAAGTCACCTCCAATGTCCGTAGATATATACTCATCATTTCTTCGACGGTTAACTGCTTTTGAAGGACGCACCGTATAGCAAGAATTTTGGTTTCCAATATCGTTGTGAGACAAAAACAGGAAACAGTTATTTATCATATAAATTAATGATACTCAATCAAAAAAATTGAGATATCTCATGAACATCATTTGCTTCTTTTCAAACGATATTCAGTTTCCGGTTAACCGTTGAAGAAATTTCGAGAATAACTGCCTAGCGTTGCACTTTGTCTTGAATATGAATTTTTTTGCAGGCGCTCTCTTTTCTCAAGCAACTGATGGAGCAGCGACAAGCGCTCGCCCTGGTGTTAGCTGATAGTCCGGTCGACCCTGCCAAGATTGCCGTTGCCAAGCTTTTTGGTAGTGTTTGAGCATGTTTCTTGTGTCTTGCAGCTGACAGTTTCATTTATGCAGCTCGCATCTTATCCGCTCTCGGCTTGAACCTTCGCAACAAGTCCGAAGTTTACCAGGATCAGACGCTCAAATCAATCTTCATGCTCAACAATCACAATCACATTCTCAAGACGCTGCAAGAGTACTGCAGCTAATTATTCAAATGAAGAATTTTGCTATTTATCTATCGTTCAGATCGGGTGTTCTCAAAGTTGTGTGCGAACAAAATCGCGAAGTTGAAGGTTTCTATCGCAATCAAGTGACCGAATATATCAAGCAGTACATGATTTGGTATGTTTTGCAATAATATTTTACTCTGTAATTCTATCGAATATTGCGATCTATATGATGCTCTCTTCGGCGCCTTTTATGTTTACTTTTACATGGCGCTTCAAAGAGAGTCGTATTTATTCGAGATAACATGGTTCAGAAATAGCGGATGTATTTTCAGTTGGAGCAAAGTATTGGCTTCGTTCGCGGATTTTGGCACCGCCGATGCTGCTGCGTTGCCGACAGGCAGTCTCAGCGATCGGGACAAAGAAGCGTTGAAGAACGCCTTCGCAGTATCGTTTTGCTTAATTAATTCCTTACTGTTTATTGGAAGCGTTCTTTTTCAGGCCTTCAATCGAGAACTGGAAAATGTATCCCATTCGCAAAAGGAGTACACCGTTGCCGATGTGGAATTGTCAAATTTGGTCAAACACGAGGCGAAAACTTTTGTACTCCCAAAATACAGCGCTTTCTACTCCAAGTACGTATTTTCTGAACCTAATTTTTTTCAAAAATTTCTAAATTTTGTAGATTTTATGCGTGCGGATTTTCACGCAATCCAGAAAAATACGTCAAGTTCACCCCGGAAGCTGTAGGAATGATCATTGATCGACTGTTTGATGCGACTGCATAATTTATTTATTGTTTTTGTGACTCACATTTCATTCCCTGTTGTTGTGATAAAGACGTGCAATTCTATAGTCCAAATCATTAAATAACTGGAATTTCCTTTTTCTTACCACAAGAATATCTCACCAATATTTCATCGTCAAAAAAATATTTGCAAAAGAATTGTTGGTGCTGTGGTCGACTGTCGCTAAATACGTGCGACGATGAAAGGGCAATGGAAAAATTCTGCAAGTGTAATTCTTGGTGAGAGCCGCCGACTCTCACCACATGTAATCGTTTCTGCTTTCAGCGACCCGTCGACCACAGCCAACGCCGAGATTTGCATTGCCAGAAAACGAGTCGGAGCCGTTGTTGGTCGCCAATGCGCTGTCGCAACGGAATGAAGCGCAAGTGACGCGCCAACCGGCCGTTAGCGACCTGCTCACGTTTGTGGTGCAACGATCGTCCAAAGCGCGTTTCATGCCCCGGGCGTTCGTCTTTCCGGGCGGCGCCGTCGAGCAGTCTGTCGACTGCGATCGCTTCTGGGCGGACAGACAGCGACACATCGAAGGCGTCAGCAGTGATAAGGAGTGGCTGCAGCGATTGCAGCAAGTGTCGACCTCGCCTCAACCACGCGCGCCCATCTACGACCACTACCGCCAGAACGACAGCGTCATGCCGGCCGAATGGGGGCTGCGGGTGTGCGCCGCTCGCGAGCTCTTCGAAGAGTGCGGCATCGTGCCCGTCATCGATGTGAGAACCGGCGAAGCCAAGGTGTTGTCTGTGCCCGAGATCGACGATAAACAGCCCGATTTGGCGCTCTTCAAAGGCGCACAGGCGGTGGTGCACAACAATGCCGCAGCATTCGTCGATTTGTTTCGTCGGTGCGATCATTATGCGCTCAATTTTACGGCACTGCTCGAATGGTCCAACTGGTTGACGCCGCGATTCGGACCGCACAGTCGCCGCTTCGACACGATTTTCTATCTATTGACCGTCGACGAGTGCCCACGACACACCCTGTGCGACGAAGAACTGCAAGGTGCACAAGTAATCAAAACACATGCATGCTTTCTATTCGATCATAAGCCATTGAATTCAGTGGGCTAGTCCGACGGATATTTTGCGTCAAGGCTACTACGGCAGCGCTCCTGTGCCTCCGCCGCAAATATACGAACTGTCTCGTTTGGCGCGCTTCGAGACCAGCGACCAACTGGCAACATTCGCCGCCGATCGTGCGGCTCGAGCCGGCGTCGTCCGTTTCTGTCCACAAATGCTGCTGACGAGTGACGCCGTTCGAGTTGCGTTGCTGCCAGGTAGGCCGTTTCGTTCTTGCAATCGATAGTGCGCAATAATTCAGGCGATGACCACTACGAGTGGGGAACGGAAGAAGAGCCGGCCGAACTGATCCAAGAGCGGAAACTGCAGATGTCTGCCGATGAACTGCGCGCACAAGCGAACATTTTACACAGGACTGAATTTCGGGTTTTGGAGGGTCAAGAGAAAGGACAGAGCTTTCCGTGGACGCGTTGGCGAATCTATTCAGGCGCCTTTGAAGACCGCTCTCAACACATCGCCCCAATAAGCGAACCATAAATTTGCCCAAGTGACATATCATTGTGATTCATGTTCCTTGCAGTACATGGACATTTATTTTTCAATTCGGTGAAAGTATATAGGAGATGTAGTGTAATTACACGACAGACGAATAGAATAGTCAACACTCTTTTCATACAGCAACTAGCCGACAAAGTGACAAAGCAATAAGACGCGTTTTGGTTGAATTGAAATAAAAACTATGTAGTGATCATAGAGTTGGGGAGCGGTTACGGTCTGCGTCAGAATTGGTGTCCGGCACGGTGTGGCGCTCGTAGTTGACTAGTTGTGTGCCGACCAAATATCTGAACAAACGCATTTATAATAAGCTCTATATAGTCGAAAAAGTTACTTGTCGTTTCTGATGCGCTGAGCAAGTCCTCTGATCTTTTCACACTGCCAAATGACGAAAGCAAGACAAGAAACGAACAGCAACAGTGCCGGGTAGCAGTGTCGCAGAAAGAGCAGGCGTTCCTCTAAACTACCGCCTGAAACCCACAATTTCAGCACCCATCATTGCCAGAGTTCTTTTCGGCTCGGTAAACAAATGCTAATGTGTATTCGAGACGGCACCAAAGCAAAATTGCATACTTTCGACATTAAAATGAGTGACAAAATAAAAAACCAACTCAAGCACACTGCGCTGTGAAAGAGTGTAGTCAACATTTTGTAGTGGTAGAGGCTACTGTAGAAAGCACCATAAACCCAGAATTTTAGACCTGCACTAAGGATTAAATATCGTTATGGCGATTACTTGAAATGGTTGTGGTTAACCGTTCGCAAAATTTAGACTGTAGCAGTAGACAATTGAAAAACATACCAAGAATGCCGACGATCGCATTCGATAGAGCGTAGGGAACTGCGATGATCAGACCGAAGCAAACGACAATAGGGAACACCAGTTCGGTGTAGAGATACTTGAGATTCATGTTTCGTAGTCCGTCTTGATAAAGCTGAAGCGCATTCACGTCAATAGAGAATCAGAAGCCCAAACCTACTCTCTCGAAAACACCCTTCATCCACCAGTCCGGACCCATCATAATTGCCGCGCACGCAATTTTACAATGCAGAACCCCCATCGCCCAATCCTGAAACAACGCTGTGAATCGGAAAGAAGCAGAATGAATTCTTGCCTGCCAAGGGAAAAACAGAGGCGATTGCAACCGACTGACGCGCATCGGAGCAATGACAACCAGTTGGAAACATGTTCCCAGCAGCAGTGGTACCAATCCCACCAAAGCCAAGCCCGCCGCCAGCACCTTGACGCACTGAAAAGGGTCGCAGTGAGACAGACAGCACACGAAAAGTATCGCTCTATATCGACAGACCGTTGTAAACCATTGACGGAAACCGTTGGCGACCACGCGCCATCCACGCGGAAGCCACTCGGCGATCATGATGATCAACTTGAGTGCCAACCACGACACATACAACCCGCTTGCCACTGTGTACAGCTCATGCACGCGCGCATGGCCCGTCACCAAATATATCGTCGCCCTTCCAACCACCACTGAAACGGCAACCCGTCATAAGTGAGCCACAAAAGAGATTAACGTACCGGGAATCACGAAACAAAACATACTGAACAGTACCGAAGTGGCACAGAGACACCCCAGCAGTGCGATCACGCGAGCAGCGAACCAGGACGGTCGACGGTACGGTTGGAAACCGACTGGCTCGCGTGCGAGCAGCAACGCCTGGTGCTCTGCCGCCAGACCGCCCCCCAGCGCGTCCGGGTCCACCGCCGGCGGAGGCGGGTTGGCGTTGTCGTCCGTCGGCAGCAGGTAGTCCGTCAAGTCCAGCACGCGACCCACCAACAAACACCACCAGCGCACCACCGTCTTCAGAGCCACGCGCGCGTGACTCTGCTCCAACAGCGCCGGCAGAATCACTTGCAACAGCAGCAGCTCCAGTGACAACTCGCTCAGCGGCGTCTCTCTTAAAAATTACTCTCCATCAACTGAAAAAAGATCCCTAAGACTAACGCTGTCAGGCTGATGTTGTAAGGGAGCACAGAGGGCATTAGCTTCTGAATGATGCCGATCGGATAGTAGATGACGAGCAGAATCGTGACAGAAAACAAACTCTACAACGCAACAGGATTGTGTGAACAACATCAACAATGCACTGTAGAACGTACGGTAGACGCGACCAGACGACGGAGATGGCGCAATACAGGCAATTGAATCATCTGAAGAGCATTTTTATAATCAAAATTTATTTTCAATTTTCACCTCCTGTATCGGATTGAACTCTGGGTCGTTGAGGTTGCGCAGAAACCAAAGAACGCCGGGACGCAGCACTTCGCGGAGCACAAGCACGAAAGAGGCGAAGTAGAACACGTACACCATCCCCACCAACCAGTGGATGAACATCGAAGTGCCGGGCGCCGATGTAAAGCCTTGGATGCGACTCTGCAGCGTGGCCGAGAAGAGCGGCTGAAAGATGGAAAAGTAAACTGAGCCCGGTTGTTCAAGAAGAAACGCACCAATGAGCAGATGTCTAACCACCAACCGCACAGTAGCGGAAACAAACCGATCTCGATCAGAACCAAAAGGAACACCTTCAACACCAAATAGCTCATGCCAGTTGCACGATGAGCACTGAAACGAAGCATGATCTGTATCAGTACAAATGAGTGATTCTGTTGGTACGTACAGTCGCACTCTGAAGAGCTTGGCCACTTTGTGCAGCAAGAATACGGCCATGGAGATGATGAGATAGCCGATCAGCGTCGTCAGAATACCCGGGAAACGCGTAGCCGTTACGTACGGACGCATCTTCAACGCCCCCACCACCACATTCCCCACGTGGTACGGCGAAAAAGCTGCAACAAAACCAGACAGTCGCACGCTAACTTTCTAAATCATGCGATGAACGGACCGAAAACGATGGTGAAGAAAGTGTTGAGCGAAATGACCCAGAACACGTGTTCGAGAAACACGAGGGAGCCGTCGAGTCCGAGCAGTCGCTCCCAAGTCAGGTCGTCGCCGACGCGGTCCCACTCGGGCCAGTTGTTCTCCTCGTTGAGCGGCGCCGCCGCCGGCTGCTCTTCGTCGGGCAGACCGCCCCTTTGTTCGCCCCCTTCCGCTTCTTCGGCCGCTTCCACCTCTTCATCATCGGAATCGCCGTGCGCTTCGCCCGGCTGCGGCGGCACGACGGGCGGTTGGGGCGCAGCGACACCGCCCGCGGCGTCCAGATTCAGCCATTGCTGCGGACCACCGTGAATTATCTGCTCGCGCAGCCACACCAGACAAATGAACGTGCACAGGAACACGGACACAATGAAACAGCCGCGAGCGCAGTCCGCCAACAAATTCTCTCTGCAACCGTACAGCATAATGAGAAAACAGATATTAGACGCGTGGTACGCGACGTACATGGACAGAAGCTCCAGAGGGAGCAGCAAGAGCGAAGTGACCGAGCCGGAAAAGATGGCTCGGTAGATTCGACAGGCGGTCAGCGGAACAATGCCGAGCCAGGCGATCACCACCACCGTGTATAGACACCAGGCGCGCACGAGACGCACTGCGTTTCTGCCCACTCCCTTCACCACGTCCGTGACAGGCAGTCGCTTCGGCATGTCCGGCAAATATACTGAAACACGCAAATGTAACGTCATAAAATAAAAGATACGCAGTCTTACTCGGCTGGAATGAGTACTTGTGAGTGCACAGTTCGCAAATCTCCTTCTTGCTGTACTTGAGCCATTGCAACAAGCTAAAAGAAAACAGACGATTACCGTCAGGAAGAATGCTAGCTTACCATTCTTGATGGACATATTTGATACTGCCCGTACACAAACAGGGGTAGTAGAGGGGACGATCAGTAGTTCCCTCGCTTCGACACACGCGGCAGATGTCTGAAACGGAAAAGCGGCGGTCGGACTGTGCCCTGCATAAGCGACGAAACAATTGCTACGTTAGGTACTGAATACAAATCATTTGCACTTTTTTGCTAGCTCTCGCACAGTCGGACGCAGCAAAGTTTGGAGCATGGCCGCCAACGGACAGGAGTTGCCGGACGGACTCGAGCTCCGACCCGGCACGCGCATCCTGCTCGAGCGCATCGCCAAGCCCGACAACGAACAGACGCTCTGCGGTCGTCTTACGCTCGTCAACCGCCGCTGCGCCACCGTCTTCTACCGTCTCAAGGTCTCCGGCTACATCAAGGGCGTGTCGGGCATCGGCGCTCGCGGCCAAGTCGAGCCCGACAAGGACCACCCAGTCACGCTGCTGCTCACGCCAGAAGCCGCCGACCAGGCGAAGCTGCACCTCAAGCTCAGCTTGGAAGGCGTCGACTACACCGTGCGGCTGTGCATGGTGCAGCCGGAGCCGGTCGTCAGTCCGCCGCCCAGCTACAGCACTTCGGGTTCGTTGCTGCTCGAGGCGGTCGCCGTCAAGTCGGGCGACGCGGCGTCTCGTTGTCGCGACAACATCGACGTGTGCGTGCGCAGCGCCGTCGCCGACGTGTTCATGCGCATGGCGACGTTGGCGCGCAGTCGTACGGGACCGTCGTCGCTGGTCGAGACGCCCGACGAGGGACACGTGTCCGACGTCATCATGGACCAAGTGAACAAGCGCCTGCGACGCATGCGCCACGCCGTCCCGTCCAAGTCGTCCGTCGACGCCAAGTGAGTGCGCACCTACTCCAAGCTCAACGCCATTCCGTGATCGCAACAGTCACTCGACCCGTGATTATCTGTTTAGTTTATAAGCATTCCTATCGTATTTCTCTGTCCATTCTGTTGCGTCGATGACCTGGTCGTGAAAGACATTGCTTACCAGTATGATGATCGTCCGAGTCGCCAATGTCAGGTCCCGATGACGGAAGATCCTCCTGAGCAGAAGCGCTGTCCTCACCAGCCACTTCGGCCATTGAATCTTTGCGTTTCTCTTCGCTAGAAATACGTCGGTCTCACAATCTGATAGCCTAACTAATTCTTCTGTCGTCTTGCGCTAAATTACTTGACCAGCAACATTTTCAGCAAGCTCAAAAAAACACAGAATTGGCTCATCGCGCTGCTGGTGCCGATGGCGCATTTGCGGTTAGCGTGCGAGAACATGTGAAATTGGCAAAACGCCACGCATATTCCATCAGCAGCACAAGAACTGCACATCTCGAGTCAGTTTGAACGGACGATAACGCACAGCTCAGTCACGTGTGGTTCGTTCCATCGATCGAGCGCGCCAGCCTATAGAACGTTGAGAAGCTTGGCGAGGTTTCGCGAATGATGACTATGCACTGAACTTCATAGTTTGTCGCCGATGTTTGAACGGTGATACAAGGCAAACGTGTCGTCATTGGTCGTCGTTAATGCTCCACACATGTGAGAGAGAGAGAGCAGTGTCTCTGTTTCTAGTGTGAACGTGTCGTTGTGCGAGGCTATTCCATGGCGCTCATTGCGGGTGATTCGGAGGTGTTGTCGACCGACTCAGAGCGACCGCAGATGGTGCAGTCAAAGAGCTCGCCGGCATTCGATTCCGCCGAGTTTGGGCCTGAGGGCGAAGTGGCCGAAGTGGTGGCCACAGCCAAGTGCTCCTGGTTTCCCCGATGGGTACCCACCAGTGGATTGGACCTGGCGCAAGCCGAAACTCGTCTCTTGCAGCCGGTTGAGGCGAAAATAGAAAAGAAATATGTTCCCGTCACTAAGGGTCAGCTGTGGACAGCCATTGTCAATCGTTTGCCCACCGCGGACAAAGAAAATGAACAGTCAACCAAGAAGAACACGCCGCTTGTACTTGTGCACGGATTTGGAGGCGGACTGGGGCTGTGGATGAACAATCTCTTCGCGCTGTGCGCCAACCGAACTGTCTACGCAATCGATGTGCTCGGTTTTGGTCGATCAAGTCGACCAAAGTTTTCCACGGACGCGGGTCTCGTTGAGTTGGAATGGGTGGAATCGCTGGAGGACTGGCGCAAGCAGCTCGGTTTGGAGAAGATGATTCTGCTCGGGCATTCACTCGGTGGCTTCATCGCCGCGTCCTACGCGCTCGAGTACCCCCAGCACGTTCGACATCTGATCCTGGCTGATCCTTGGGGATTACCGCCGAAACCGCCGAGCGACCAAATGACGTTCAGAGGTCGTCGCCCTTCACGATGGATGCTAACGCTCGCCACCGTGCTGAGCCAGTTCAACCCGCTGGCAGGCGTTCGAGTGGCGGGTCCGTGGGGTCCTCGATTAGTGCGCAAGGCGCGACCCGATCTCGGCGTGCGCTACGCCAGCGAGCACGTGGACGAGAATACGATCTTCGACTACATCTACCATTGCAATGCGCAGAAGCCGAGCGGCGAGACGGCGTTCCGACAACTGGTGGACGGTATCATCTGGGCGAAGCGGGCGATGAGAGACCGTCTCATCGGCCTGGACCCCTCCGTCCCCATCAGCTTTCTCTACGGTGACACGACGTGGATGAACAAGGACGACGCTTCAGTGGTGAAGGATGCGCGTCCTGGGCATCACGTGACGATCGAATTGGTTGAAAAAGCGGGTCATCAAGTGTTCGCCGATAATCCCGAGCACTTCAATCGGCTCGTCAGCGACATCTGCACTCTGGTTGACAACGACGGCGATCGGATGCATTAGCCACCAAATTGCAAGTCATTTACCGACGCGCTGTGAATCTTTGTGATCAACCCCATTCTGTATAAAGTAACTGCAATTGTTCTCCGCTGATATATCAAGTGTAATTTTGTCAACAAAAGATATTCTATATCATCAATAAGATGAACAAAATGCTGGTGGTCTCAATTGGTGGACAGCGATGCGTCGGTTTCGTTGTGCACGACTTCGGGCGGCGCGGTAGAATCAGAAGGCGTCGTTGTCTGTTCGTCGGGGTTTTTGCCTTCGATTTCGTCGAGGACTTCGTCGATTTCGGCACTCAACTGGCTGTTGGTCAACTGCGCCGAGGCGTGTTGTTCACGACCTTTGGCCGCTTTCTGCTTCCTTCTCGAAGTCATTTCCTCTTCTGAACAGTGATAGTCAACACACGCACATACACACACGGCAATACACGCGATTGCAAAAATACGATACCCATTTCGGTCGCTTCGTATCCCAACATTCTGACCATGTGAATCCGCTGCTCTTTGCTAATGTACGGAGAAACCGTGTTCTTTCCTCGCCAAGTGCACATTACCATCTTGTGTCTGCAACAAGAAGCATCCGTACATAGTATATGGCTCCGATGATAGGGTCAAAACTCAGCGGAAACAATAACTACAGCCAGCAACATACAGTCAACATCGTATATATCGACACTCCAGGGACCGGTCAAAAATGTCGATATAGGCGAATGTCGATATATG
>JAQGCX010000119.1:0-26384 GCA_034700205.1 Plectus parietinus
CACTCTGCGTTGGAGCGTCTTTTTTCTCTAAACGTTTAGAAAAATGGTTAGATTGGAGTGATGGCCTCGTACCTTTTATAGGGCACCATTTTCGTGCATCACGCCAGCAATGGCGCAAGTCGATGGTGTTGGCTGTTCGCTTCGGGACTCCGGTACGTGGCGGTGTACCATCCGATGTGGCATCGAAGACAATGGCGACTAGGTCAACGCTGTCTGCCCATGATCGTGATCGTATCGGTGGTGATGAACAGCTGGTTGCTGATCACAGTCGAATCGAAATATCCCCATTGCACAGAAGCGCCGCTGTCAGATGAATACGGAGTGAATCGGTGGTTGCACGTGATGGAAATGACGTGGAGCTACTGGGCACCGGTGTGCATCATGGCGGTGCTTGATATGCGCGTCATGTTTCTCAAACTGCCCCAAATGTCCATTCCCCAATGTGATCAAGAGAACAGCCCTTCGTCCTCAAGGGCCTCCTTCAAAAGCGAACACATGCTCATTGCACTCGCCACTCGTCGAAAACGAATCCGTGCTCGATCTCAGTCTCAAATCGCCGTTTACCAATGGCTCTTCATCACCAGCATCAACCTGCTTCTCAACGCCCCAGACGTCATCTTGCGTGTGGTGATTTTGTTGGACGCAGACGTTTCTACAAGTCCACTGTTCCATCCTGCTTTCACATTGACGTCGCGCTTGTTGTATTTCACTCAATTCTGCATCAATGCCGTCTATTTATCGGTGGTGGTGTTTCGCGGAATCACCAATTCCAGTGGTGATAACAAAAGAAGAACGAAGAAGGGGTCAGTGCTTTCTGGGTTCACAGCATCTTCACAAATGTACGCTTCACATTCAGAGATAATTGCATCGCATTCTCTGCAGCGTTTAGAGTCCTGGTCTGAAGTCGAAAGTGAAAATTTCTAGCATTCTAATGTTTCGATTGTTGTTTCTTTTCATGTGTAATATTGTCATGTTTCTGTTTTCAGTTTTTAGCATCGTACTTTGTGAAAAAATATAAGGGTTGATATTTGTTATTTAGTCGTCAATACTAATCCGTTCTGGTTTTGTATCTTTTGTTGCGTGCGGAAGCATAACAGTGGACCGAAATAGAAACAGACAGAAATACTGTTAGAGTTTGTTTCTTTACGATGGTATTTTCAGCGGAAGTAGAAAATGAGAGTGTTGTATTGGCGACGGAAATGATGGATCCGCTCTCCTCCGTCATAATGATGACCAAGATATCGAAGAAGAAGGCATATATTCGTTTGCCTAGGGCTCATTCGTGACAGAGACCACACATCACCGGCCGATGTTACGTATCTTAGTGTCTGTTCTCATGATGAAGAGCACAATCTGACACCGTTGCTCGAGCTAAATTTACGCTTGGGTGGTACAAATTGTTGATCCAAGAAAGATAAGGAAAAAAGAAGGGACGCATTTTCTTCCAACATTCATTGTATACAATATAGTCAAAATTTGACCATCGGTAAAGAAGAAAACGGGGGTTTGGTCTTGAAAGGAAAATAAGGACAAATTAAATGATTTTGTCTCAGGCTTTCATCATTGACGCAAACTTGAGTTCGCTGAATATCGCTGAGGTGTAAAACATAAACTCACTGAATCCTGCAACGATGGTGTGAATTTATGAATTCATACAGGTTATGGTGTCACCTTCCCGTTTCTCTTAATCCAGTACAAATTTTAACTAAACAGCAAGCGATCATCCGTCTGTCGCCGTTGACCGATTCTGACACGGAAAACAGTACAACAATTTTCAACACTTCATTTTTAAAAATTGGAACAGGCATAAATAATGTATAATATTTAATACGTGACGACGGCAGAACTCGTAAAGGCCGTGGCATATTTCACTTCTTAATTCGCGCGAAGCAGGAAACTGCGACCAAAAACCAAGAATATCTTTTCCTCGGATCAAGAATGCATAATATATTCTGTGCAATCGCATATTATTTCCTAGTTCGCGCGAACTGAGAAGTTGAAGTATGCCACGGCCTTAAGGGACGTCGCATTATTCGGGGCATTCGACGGGTGGACAGCAGTGTTGCAGCTAATTGGTTTTTGGAACTTAGTTAGTAAAATGCGTCAAAAAACAATTAGTTAGTTACTTAGTACTATAACTAAGGTTTTAACCAGTTAAATAACTTAGTTAAGCTAATTAGTTGCAACACTGGTCGAAAGTGACAAAGATTTTGCTTGAGCTGATCGTTTTCCTTTGTTTAAAGTTGCTTTGCTTAATGTGTTACGCTTTGCGGTGCAGTTGCAATCATTCAAAGAAAATTGTATCGATTAGAAAACAGCTGCGTTTCCAGAACAAATTGCTGCAATCACGTTGTAAATCGGTGGACATGAGAGATCGAACCGGAACATTGTCGGTCCGCCAACCATTATTAATGCAGAAAATCATCACGGTCGGCGTTTTTATGACTCCGTGGAGACCACCTCGCTCCGCCTATTGAGGTCTTTTTCATGTGTGGTAAACGAAAATGGAATCAATGAACTGCATGAGCGATGAACAGAAACAAAAGTACGGAATAAATCGGATGATGACAACTCGACAGCGCTCTAGCAAATGTTACCAATAACCTACAGTTGTTGTCATTAGCAATTAGGTTCAGTTCATTTCATTACTAAGAGTTTGGCCATGCTCCAGAACAAGTTTACAGAATGTTTCAAAGATGGAAGTGGGGAGAGGGGCTGAGGTATTTCCGCGTGCCCATACGGTCAGACCCGACTTATAGGTGGGCCTTTTGGACCTTAAGGTCCAGGGCCCCCGGTCATCCACGTGTAAGAGAGGGGGCCTCGACCGCCAAAAGAGGGCCCCCAACCGACAAAATACAAAGATATATGCAAAATTGTCGCCTCCAGCAGTTGAAAACGCAAAAATTTTCGCTTCTGGTGATTGAAAAAGCAAAAATTTTCGCCTCCGGCGGTTCATAGGGGCTCCCTCAAGAAAAAGGTCCAGGGGCCCCCGAAAACTTAAGCCGGACCTGCATACGGTACAAATGCAAACTTTTTATTACCTCATAACTTCATAAGTGCTTTGTATCTCAGAGATTGGAGGGGGGGTTTTTTCGTGGGTACTGTATTGATTCGTGATTCTTCCGCTACCCATGTTCGCTCTGCTCCTTAGAGAAATCGCAACGTCGTTTCGATTAATTGTTGTAGACTTTTCCATTTCAAGTGAAACCGCGCTGGCGTCGGTATTTATTCGACAGATCACCCATATACACAATTAGCGTCGCTCGCCGTATGCCGTTGTTTCTCCCAAAGTGATCGATACTCGGAACAATTATCAATTTGTGGCCGCGGCGGTTCTAATTGTCGTCTCTGTTGACCATCAAGTGATTGACGAACGCGGGAGAGATAAAATGAAGAAGAGACGCGAGCCAACCAATCAAACTGTATGACTCCGCCCCTGTGCGCGGCGAACGCGACGTTCTCGAGGTCGTTCGATTCGGACGTGGGGTGAAGACCCAGTATTGACCATGTGCGACGGGTGCGATATTGTTGGCGTACCGATTCGTCTTGTGCCATGATTCAGCCATGGGCGGATTACATTGGTTAATCGGCGCGCTATCGCCAATCGCGCATCGACTGCGTTGGTCAGTCAGTCAGTCGCCCGATCCTCCCCGTCCCCTTTGAACCTCCGATTCGCTCCATCACCGGCCGCCAGTCGAGCGATTCGGCCACCCACCCCGCTGTCTTCTTCTCTCTTTTCGTCTCTCTTTCCTTGCGCAACCGCTTTCTGTCTTGCAAGCAGGGTTACTTAGAGACTTGTGCACTCCGGATCTGAGTATGTGGTGGTTTTTGAAATGCGCGTTAAAGATGATCGTTTGTGAATTTTGATTGTTTGTACTTCGCACTTATAGACGACAGCATCAAAATGGAGGAAGAAGGTTTAGAGCGAAGGATGCGGTTTCAGGCGAACAAAATCGAGCTGCTCGAACGCGACGTGCGAGTAATGTCTGCGCGCTTCGGCCGGAAAGAAAGAGCGCTTATGTCCGAAGTATGTACGTATAACCGAGGGCGGGGTGCTGGGAGTCCCCAACCATCGTCTGCAAAAAATCGGATTGGAACGATCTTCTAAATATCCACGAAGAGAACGCAAATTAGCCAAGTCAGGAACAATTATCTGAATTTCAAGGAAAATTTAAAATTCTAAGTAAAATAATACTTGCTAAAGAATTCCCCAAGTTTTTTGACCAACTCCCCACCATCAGTTAGCAAGTTACACAACCAACTGCGAGAGAAGAAACAGTTGCCACTTTTCGGGACTCTGGTAAACTCTCGCGTTAATCTCGACATAACTCACGTGGTGTCTTCGTGTGTTTTAATGCGCGTAAGATGCCATTATCGACCATATTTTTCAGGTGACTGCGTTACACCGCCGTCTACGGGCGCAGTCGGATGAGTTGGCGGTGAATTTGGCCTTGTTTGACGCCGTCAATCGCAAGGTAACGGCGTGTTGATCACCTTCCTGCCTGATTGCGCAATTTACGATCGTTTAGGCGGGCGCGGACAAAGATGGGACAACTACGACAAGCAAGGACGACTATTGTCAAGTAGGTTCTTGTATTTCTCCTTTCTTTGCTCATCATGGCGGCAGATTCGTACCGGATGGCGCCAGATTTTTCTTCTTCAAATCTTATTCAAACTGCGAAAGGGATTTCAACTTAAGATTGAGCAGGTTAGCTTTAGACGGTGACTTATTTCTTTCATTTTCGGCACGGTATACCTGCCGATTTCGCCGCAAATGGGCAGTTCTCTTTTCAATTCCAAAACTGTGAAGTGCCCCTGATGAGTGAAAAATGTTCCGTTGGCCTATCATTTCGCCGCCTTTGATCTATTTTTGCTTTGCAAAGTGATCATTGCTCACGACATCATCCTCTTCTTTCACAGTGGTGGTCGATCCAAAGTGTCTTTTTGCTTCATTTCCCAACAGTAAAATAACAGTTCCTTGTTTGGCTCCCATCGTGGAAGAGAAACTGAACATTAAGTGAACCAGTTTTCCCTCGAACAGCTGAGGTTGACGATACCGTAGGGAGATGAGGCGGTGCGTGTGTCGTGGGAAGTATGCGAACACCTCGGGCTGATCGACTAGGCACCGCACACCTGCAATTATGTGTGTGCACGACGGGAAAGAACAACAGGTAGTCGTCGCGTGCGCGTGTGTGGCCTCCTCGTGGCGGCCGACCATCTCTCTAGTGCAGACTCGGCTTAAGGATTCTGGGGCCCTGGACCTTTTTTCTTGAGGGGGCCCCTACGTACCTACCGCTGGAAGCGAAAATTTTTGTGGTTTTAACTACCGGAGGCAAAAATTTTAGGGCTGTCAACCGCCAGAGGCTAAAATTTTAGGGTTGTTCAGCCACCGCATGCGAAATCTTTTGCGTTTTCAACCGCCGAAGGCGAAAATATTGCATAATACTGTGTATTTTGTTGTTTGAGGGCCCTGGACCTTAAGGTCCAGGGTCGGATTATAGTGGGGGCACTTGGGGCACGTGCCCACGGCCTTCGGCCCCATTTTGAAAATCGCCAAAAATGGTAAGGGGGGACCCTTATCTATTTACAGGCCCGGCCCTTCAAAAAGGGTCCCCCTTCTCATTTTCGGCCCGTGCCCCCGGCCCTCCATTTGATAATCCGGGCCTGTTAAGGTCCAAAAGGTCCACCGATAAGCCGGGCCTGCCTCGAGCTGATGGAGCGGGCACCTGCAATTATGTGTGTGCACGACGGGGAAGAACAACAGGTAGTCATGGTGTGCGCGTGTGTGGCCTCCTCTTGGCGGCCGACCATCTCTCTCTAGTGCCTGTGACGCTGTGCGCCGGCGCCGGTGGTCGGACGGTTTGCTCAGATGCGCTCTTCACATGGTCGAGTTCGCTTGCGCACACCCGACGCGCTAATGCCCATCGCACGCGACGATGAGAAAGAGGCGCAGCTGTTTTCGGCAGGTCCCGTCGTCGCCACCTTCCGTCCATCGCGGCCGCTAATCCGGTCAGCATGGGGGCGATTTGCACGGCCATTTGTCGCGCACTGTCGCCGACGACCGCCCGTCGCACCTCCGATTCGCCTCCTTTTCTGTGTTCAACCCACCCGCCGCCACACCCAAATGCATTTGCAAGTCGAATTGGACGGCCTCGGTAGTCGCCGCCGCCGATTGAAGGCGTTGTTGCTCGCGCCATCGCCTGGCAAAAACTTGTCAACGAGTCGTCGTCAGCGCCGGATTCGGAATCAAGGACTCGGAACCTTTGCGCGGACCGTAGGCGTGGGAGCGCGCAGGACTGGGCGTTCGCGCTCGATTCGCCCGGCGGCCAGCGAAAGTAGACGCCTTGGGGTCTGCTTGGGAAAGATTAGACGACGAGTTAAGAGGGTGGAGACGAACGATGCTGATTCAGGAGGCGAGAAAGGGGAGAGGGTGCAGTGTACGATGACGGCGAATAACGAGCGAGCCGGGTGGTGTAGAACTGCGTACTGTGCCCGAAAACGACCGCTAGACAGGTGTCCGTGTGCGGCGGTCTTTGGTGGCTCCACGGCGGCGAGATGAAAGGGCGCGCAGCAGGCGGGTGGGGATAAACGGGCGCTGCACACGCGCGCGCGACCCGCAGGTGCCCGGGACGGGCGGCTAACGGCGCGCTTTGTGGCGGAAGGAAAAAGATTCGAAAGCTCGTTCGGACGGGGCCGACGAGGCCGCTTATTAGGTAATGCGCATCAACGGCGCTCGAGCGCAGGACATGAAGAAGGCAGGTGGTCCACGCGCGAGGATGTATCGCCATCGTCGATCTGACAAGTCGTGGGCCGTGTTGCTTTCTTTTGCGCGCCGACGGCCTGCGACGCGCGGTGTACCGTCCGTCTCTCGACTTTGACGATGATCGGTCGACGTCGACGAAAATCGCCGGTGCGCCTCTCCCCTAGGAGCGTCACCAGGCGAGACGGCCAGACCACCGTATATGCTGCCGTCCATCGCGTCACTGACCAGCGACAATTACCGTTAATCGACCCGCCGTACGATTGGCAGCTGCTGTTGCGTCGACGGCCACCGACCGAAGTGCAATAGCGGAATGGGACGGGTCGTCCCATTCGGTTATTATTAGAGGGGCACGTATTGCGTAAACGTAAATTGTGCAAGCTGGGGAGATAAAAATTGAATGCTTTCGGTTTTTTTAGAAGATTTCAATAACTGAATATTTTTTGCTAAATAATTGTTTTGTGCATTTTCCCAGGCATATTCAATGTAATGATCATACATTTTAAGCCCGTATTATTGGGTCTTATATCCAGAGATTAGATAGATATCGACCATCAGGTCCCATGGCTCAACGGAACCAGAAAAGCAATCTTTCGCCCGCTATAATGTATGACTCTTTATCTGGCAACTCATGATAGTCGAAGTGATATTGTGCATTCTCAAAGCCATATCTATAACTTTTGTGCAAGGGCAGCTATATTTTGGACTCGAAAGATTTCCACGAATGTTTATCTTATCCATTGCTTGTTCCGTTCGCAGAAGGGAGTGAAGAAGGGGAGATTGGTCCGAGCTAGCAGGCGTGTTCCCCTATACCACTCCCCTTTGATTAGAGGAATGATCCAGGATGTCCCGGATAACTTTTATCCCGGATGTACTCAGTTCTCTGCATTTTACACTGTGTATGCTGACTTCTTTCCGTCCAGTGCAACGAAAACCGATCTTTCTTGCTCAACAAAGCCCAAATGAGCTCGGCAAACATCAAAAGATAAGCGGTCTTGCTTTTTACTGTCTCACCGCTTTGCACCGGGCAACTGTTGGTCGACCCTGAGCGCCTTTCGGTGACTTAAGGGCTGAGCAGGCCGACTTTTTTTTTCTGCGCGAGAACGAATGATGATGACGGGCGGGCGAACGAAGCGGCGCAGTTTGCGGGCATCTGGAGAGGCGGCGTTGGATCACTTCGCCGCTGCTTCTTGTCGCCCGTTCGTCTTGGCGTTCTTCCGGCGCTGCGGCGGCGCGCGGGTCGGCACAGTCTCAAAGCGGATGGCAGATTAGCATCGTTCGTCCATAGCGTGCATGTGTGATTGCTTTCGTGCAGCCGAGAGTGGCTGGCCAGCCGGGCGATTGGGCTGAACCGCTTGGCGCGGCATTTCTTTTAAGCCGCCGCCTCCCGATCAGAGTGCCTCCGCGTGCGGCGCCATGATTAGCGGCCGTGCAGCCGACTCCGCGGTTGCTAACGCCGCCGATCGCTACTTCGGAGCGATGGTGGTCGAAATTCATTAGTCGGTCGTTTGCCCCTTGATTTACGGCCTGCACGCGCCGTTATCCGGTCGGGCGGTGCACATCTCGCCTATCCGGCAGCACCCTACTGCCACTAACTGTCTCCGTATACACCAACGGACGTGTGGAACCTGCTGCTCTCCCCCCTCCCCTTGTCCCACCGCTTCTTCCGTCGATGGCATCTCATTTCCCCGGTTCGTTCCGGCCGGCGATGGCGCCGCTCCCGAAACACCGCCACGCTCTCGATTAACGGCGCTGTTCTTCGCGCAATCGATAGAGGCACTTGTTGCCTTCCGGTGGTTGACCGCCGGCCGCCGTCGCCCATTCATTCTTCCCTCAACGCTACTACTGTAGACAAGTGCTCTTCGTATCTCTGTGAGATGTCCTGGCTTGGTTCCGTGCTCTGCTGCGCGTCGCGGCCAATCGAGGTGAGCGCTGATTGGAATTGTCGGTTACTGTAGTTTTTCATCTTCACTACATTATAAGAAACAGGGCCGCGTGCGTGACCGTATCTCCAATCGCAGCTATGCTATCAGAGTAAACGCGAACGCAAAGTTGAAACTGTTTTACGTGAGCGCCGGTGAATTGGCAATATGGGCGATGATTGGTGGGTTTCGTGCCGCCTTGCGGCTGTTTGCATCTGCCGCTCTGGGGCGATTGCTTTTTCTCGACGGGCGGGTCCAGACGAGGTAATATTACGCGATGCGGCGTTTCCGGCGGCTGCAATTTGACGCCCATCAGCGCCTGGCTCGTGCAGACCTGGACGAGGTTCGCGGGCGGTAAATTTTTATAATCACGCAATCGGACGAGATCAAAGCGCAGCCGCCGCGGATCGCCGCCAGATCGAATCGCCGACGGCGGCCGTCATCAGCGACGCTTAGCGAGAGAGCGCACATTTACTCTACGGCGACACTGTCCTGCCGCGCGCGAGTGACGAAACGAGCAGCCGCGTGACTCTGGGACATTTTTGATTATGTCGCTATTTTAACGCCGTCGTTAAGTTTTACGGCAATTGATCGAACCGCGCCGTGCCGGACACGACGCACGCGACGGATGTTGCCCTGAACGGACGGCAGGACCTCGGACACCGGCGAAGGCGCTTAGCTGTTGCGCCTGCGCGACAGACGCCGGTCAAGGACGAACTCCGATACGCCTCTCAGGCGCCGTCGGAGGCGCTGTTGTCACCTCGCGGTGCATTGTCGTCGCTCGCGGACGTCTTTGATTGACGCCGCTGTGGACGACGACAAACCGCCGACGCCCGGTGCTGGTACAATTTGTTGTCGCCTTGACAAGTGGGCGCGCGAATAGTCGCTCTGTTGGATTGATAGCGTCAGTGCGGGTGGGACGCGCCACCCTCGCCGCGACTGCTGCGACTCGGGACAACCGATCGCACGCGCATAATTCGGCGTTTCGAAGCGATAGCGCGGCTGTGTTGGCGTGATGGTCGATGGGTGCTGCTTGGTGGTAGCTCGAGTGGCGGGTGGGATGGACTGGAGAGGGAATGGTCGTCGGGTGGGAGGAGAGAGCTAGTCGCGGCCGTAATCGGTTAAACGGCGATTATTGACCGGCGCGCCCATGGCTCGAGTTACCGTCCCGCGAGGCGTCATTAGTTTTCTGTTTGCTCGCGACGCGCACACTTAGAGAATCCCAATCCTGACTAGAAGATGCGCCGCGCCGTCAAGTCGCCGCGTGACCACTGCCGACCGACCAGTCGTTCGCTTCAGTCGTCCCTTTCTATAGCCCAATGCTATTGCCCGCCCATTGCACAGGTGTACTGCTTTGCAAAGTGTTGCAACTCGTTTATGATCAATTGCAAAATCAGTTGCAAAACTGAAAAAACTGAACCCAAATATCCGAGCGCTATCCAATAATTTACTTGGAAAGATTTGTTTCGCGCCTCGAAGTAATAATTCATGAAGACCGTGTTGTTGTATATATCTCGATTAAGAATAAGTACATATTATTTCGGTCAATAAACCCTCATTCCTCTTGGACGCCGCCCTGAAACTCGTTCCCGCCCATGTCAACAAGAGAGTGGTCAGCGTTTGATTCCTCCGTTGCAGTGCTCCCACCCAGGGGGTGTCTGTCGCTCCGGCGCCCGACGACCACGGCGACCGGGACCCCCCGCAGTTGTCTGTGGCGTCGTCCTAGTCGACCTTGTGCGGCGGTTTTTGCTCCGTTTCCGGTGCAGGTGAAAAATTGCCGACAAGCGCGTAGGTCGCGTCGCCCATAAATCTTCCGTTGGGCTACAACAAGCGCATACGGCTAAATCATCATCTGTCGTCCCATGGTGTCGTGCAACCACGCTCTTAATCCCCATATATCGTCATAGTCGCCAGACCGAGCGCTCGCTTACCTTGTGTGCTAATTTATAGCCAATCTGCTAACGCTTGTTAATGTACGGAACAATATTTTTCAATACTCGATAGAATCATCCATTGTCAGAAGATGTTGACAGAATTCACAGTAATCCCCGTCAATCCCTAGTTACCTTTGAACTGATAGCGAATACTAGCCATAAAATATTTCCTGTTGTTGTTATTCTGCCAAGTTTTTCAGTCGGCAAGTAATTTTATGCCCTTTTTGTTTTGCCAGATAAGAATTGATGGCTATTACACATGCTGAACTAAATTCAATTTAATGAACTGAAGAAGGTTACCGCTTTCAATTTGCCTGTTAATTGATTATTAATTCATGGAAATGGTAACTTAATCAGACAAAGGCTGACGCCGTTGCTCGCGATCAGACGCTGAGGAATTGGTTCGGAATTATTCGACGTTGTATGAGCCAGTGAAGGTGCTTTCACAGCCGAAATAGTGAGAGATTCGAGATAGTGAGCGATTGGGTTAGTTGAGTTGTTCTGTGAACAATTTTTGGTACGAGGCCATCACTCCAATCTAACCATTTTTCTAAACGTTTAGAGAAAAAAGACGCTCCAACGTAGAGTGAACAGTCTTATTTTTGTGCTTAGAAACAGGCTTAGGCTTAGGAATAGTTTGCGCCGATACAGAAGCTTACGATTATTTTACTACGGTATTTCTTTCGCCTTTGGTGTGCTTGGAGTGATGTCCTAACACCTAATTTTTGTGGACGCGATACAGTAGGATGCGTTTCCTCTGAACAGCATTCCATTGCCGATAGCCGTGCGGCGGTGTAATTGTGGAGCATGGCCGGCGATCGGCTAGTGGTCGGACGCCACGGTGGCGTTCTTCGCTCGCTTTCCCATAGCCGAGATGGATGGCCGGTCGCCGGAGCGTCGATCCGTCAGCGAGGCGGTTCCCCTCCTCTCTCCGTCGCACTCGACAACGCTTCGGTTAATCTGACCGCGCCCGTTCGTTTGCAGACGACTTCCGTTGTGCACCCAGTTGAGACGACGATCGAGTCGAGCGCCGACGGATCGACCAAGGCCAAAGTAGTGGCGCCGCTGTTCGCCAGACGCGCACGCAAGCAGCCACCCGTTGTCGCAGGCATGGACTGGCGGTCATCCTGGCATCCGTTCCTGGCAAGGCAGCACGCCGGCACCCAAACCGACCCCATCAGCTCGGACGAAGACGAAGTGGACGAGGTGGAGATGGACCCGCAGTCCGTCGCCGCGTTGCTGTTGTTCGACGACGAAAAGTGAGTCGTCATCTCGCGATGATTGGTGTTTGTGGCGGCCTTTTTGCCTTTGTTCTTTTTTGCGCTCACCGCGCGCGAGTTCGTTTGTCCGCGACAGACGCGCTTGCGCCTTTTTAACGAGCATATCTCGCGCTCCGCGATGAAACATGGTGGACAGCGCACTCATTAATTCTCGTGTTACAACAAGAGTGCGCGTCAGGAGTATGCGCGAGGCTGTTGTCATGTTTTTTCGCCTCTCGCGCGTTTTTGTCGCCATTTCATCGTCTGTTTTCCCGGCTGTGCTGCGCATCGCGCGTTGCGTGATTGAAGCAGTCGTCAACAGCACTCAGTTCGCATCTCCAAGGTCTTTTTTCCAGTGCGCGCTGGAATCAGCGACTGTTTTCTACTCGCGGCATGCCTTTGCACAACATCCACTTCCGAGGCGCTTCCCTGTGCTCGCAGATTGAGCGGCGCTGTCAACTCAGTTCGAATCTCCAGCGCCTTTATTCCAGTCTGCGCTCCAATCAGCAATTGTTTTCTACTCGCGGCATGCCTTCGCGTAACATCCGCTTCCCAGGCGCTTCCCTGTGCTCGCACATTGTGCGGCGCTGTCAACTCAGTTCGCATCATCAGCGCCTTTATTCCAGTCTGCGCTCCAATCAGCAATTGTTTTCTACTCGCGGCATGCCTTTGCGTAACATCCGCTTCCTAGGCGCTTCTCTGTGCTCGCACATTGACCGGCGCTCTCAACTCAGCGATGCATCGAAAGGGCGGGCCGCCGCCTCTGGTCCTTTGCCGCCCGCCGCGCGGCAACAAGATGGACACGGCGCCCCGCTGACCGGGAGGCGCGGTCTCCCGCCTCCTTGATCGTCGGGGACAGGTTACTTTGCTGCCGAGCGGCGGCGCGTGGCTGACTGATAAATGGCCGCTTGTAGACGGGGGAATAGCACGTTGATTTACTGGCCGCCGGACGTACGCGGCGTGGGACTATAGCACCAGGTAGCCGCGCCTGCGCCGTCGTCGTCAGCCGCGCCCCGGTAACGACCGTTTTGTTGCGGGCGAGGCTTTCGTCGGAATAGAACGATGCGCGTGACGCGTGGGATGCGCTCACTTCTACTAGTGTTTACTCCCCACTTTCATTCTCATTGCGCACAGCTGACAATTTTGTCACATTTTTTCCATTTTTATCATTTAATGTGTTATTTATGTTTCTTGCGTGAACATTAACGCGTACACGACAGATATTTTTGTCCTGCAGTATAGGAATTTGCTAAGATGAAAGTGGGACAACTGTGTCTGTGCGTTTGCCCTGACGACCGGATAAGAGCTCGCCAAGCGAGAGTGCCTCTCACGTTCTTATACGTTTTATATTAAAAACCAGTGCGGCCTACTCTTCGTCTCTCCGCTTTAAAATCCACCCCGTCAAAAAACACTAATCACTATTTTCGGCACAGAATATCGCGCGAAAATTGAAATCGGCTTGAATGAAAAAATTAATAGAATTCTGTTTTCAGAGCAGCGACGATGAACGAATTGGAGTTGGTCGTGGACGGATTCATCGACGATACGGATTTAGAAGAACGATGCCGACAGCAGCTCAATAATGTCGAGTATGAGGTGAGAAATGAATAAGATATGCCGTGCGTTCCTTCTTGTATCCACTAAGCGATTAAAGCTGAGATCAAACTGACAAATGCGCTCTCAGTCGCGCTCTTCAATGACCAACCCGCCGACTCCCAAGGGCGCATGATTTCATCGCTCGAATTTTTCTTCCAGAAGCAGTAATTGTGCCCTTAAACTCTTCTTGTACAATAAAATAATGGGTTGTGCCAGGCAATGACTGGTGACCCTTTGATAAAGTAGTTGCGATTGCCATTTTTTTGGTTAATTGCATGTCCGGCGAATATGGGTCTTTGATCGACTGGACCGCGCCAGCTCATCAATAACTCGCTCTGGGCTGGGACTGGGATTCCCACTGTATGGTAAAGCGATCTCATATATAATCAAGTGCCAACCAAACAGAAATCTGAGCTCTTGTCTTAGACTCTGTTGTCTCTCTACTCTCAGCGTTAATTATTCATTGGGGAGTGTCAGAAACGGATTCCGTGTTTTGACGGAAACGGAACAACTACGGTCACTTGCAAAAACGGCGAAACAAAAAAACATCGGCATGCTTTGAAGTAAAAAAGGCCCAAAAATCTACACCAGTGACAGCTGACAAACGCACTTGAATATATTTTTTGAGTGTCTGTAATTGACAAAGAGAGCGACCATCTTAGAGAGCGGATGAACCTTTCGCTGCATTTTCCGGTCTTCAAAGTAATTGCCGCCTTCGATCGAAGCGGCGTTCGATTTAAGCTGCGCAATTTGTCGGTCGATTCTGAGCAGTCGGCCGCCGGTTTGATCCGGTGAACAGACGACCGGGTAATCTGATTGTCGCGATCGCTAATTGGCGCTCGCCAACGGATGTTCTCACAGGACGGCGGCACAACCTCTGACCCTCTGTATTGTGGAGACCGCCGATTGAGCGGAGTGACTGGCTATTTGTGCGGCGGCGCCCGGCGCCGGTACACCAGTTTTGTTTGAGCGACCGCACGCCTGGAGGTCCACTCTCGCTTGCGCACTGCGATCTGTCCTTGCCTGATCCTGTGTCTTTTTTTCACCGACAAGGATGGGTGTTTTCGGCGCGCTGCGGCGGTCAATGCGCCGTCAAAGAAGGCGTTTATCGCGCGGTTCTTTTGATCGCTTTGACACGCAAATTAGCGCCGGCATTTCGTCGTGGCCGCCGTCGGCGGACGGTTTCCGTGGAAGGGCGCACAAGGACGATCGCGTGAATTTTACAAAAGCGGCGGGCGGTCGCACGCGGTCGTCGTGTGCGTGCGCGGATATGGACGTGGTCGTGCTGCCTCTCGTCCGATGGCTTGTCGTGCGTTATTGGGTTATTTATTGCTCGATCTTTGTTCAGTGCTCATTCCTTTCTCACCACCGCACCCGACCTAGCTCTCTGGGATACTGTATTATTCATGCGTTTACTTCCTGCGCCCATTCGCAGACATGTTTGCTGGCAATCAGATCGATACTACTATTCCCCACTTTTTACTCGAACAAATTTAAAATTCAATTCAGCTTATGGGCGGTTTTGTTTACAAATATGTATTGGGGTCGGATCTTTGTAATATATTTGAATGACAGAATTGTCTGACATGCAAAAACTACAAACAAGCTTTTTATGGATGACACATTTTTGCAGGAAGTGTCCCTGCGACGATCAGCAAGCTGTGACCGTCTTGGTCTGACGCTGTGCTATGGCACTATTGATGAAGACGACACGGACATTTTCATCAGCGAGGTACGCGTCCTATTCTTCCGGTTGATGTATCCTTTCAACAAAGCCGAATATCTTTCGTTAGATATCCCGACCCGCTCTCACAACCAAAATACAGCCCTTGCAAACAATAGGCGTGTCGGTCGTGTATTTATTTACCAGTTCTTGTTGAAAGTCCAGAGCGTTTAGCTAGACGGCTAAGTGTTCTTAGCTAGCTAAACACATAAATTGCGGGACTCTCTGAAATAGCGCGGGCAGTTATCGCCGACAAGAAAGCGGAAACGAATGGGCGGCGGCGCATTGATATGTAAGCGCGCGCCGACGGACAGCCGCCGATCCGTCGCCGACCGCGGACGACAAGTGCACCGCTTCCGCCTATCTCGACCACCAGCCGCAGCAGAGCGTAGTAGCCACCAACCAACTGCCGGCGGCCGTTCCTTCCGATCGCTGCGTCCATCGATCACGAGACGTTGTGGTGCAACAAACGAACGTACGAAGCAGTCAGTGGCACCGCCGTCCTCTCACCAAGCGCGCCCCCTTTTCTCCCCAGACGCTAACTGACGGCGCTAAAAAGTTAATGGGAGATATAGTACTTGCCCACTCGACGCGTTCTCTCGTATTGCATTTGCGTGAAAGATTAACGCGCTCGTAAATTCTGCTCTGATCGGAGGATAAGAATCTTCTTGGTTGTAACATATTTTAAGGTCGGAAATGATGGATGGGATTAAAATTGAATGTTCATCGAAACTTGACATAGTGGGGGATTAATATTGAGTGCTTGCACTGTCCAGTGACAAGGTCAATAGTAAAATGTATTGTGGGTGGGATTTAATTTGGGTTTACCAATAAACACTCAAATACCATATATTAATCCCACCCATTATTTAAGACTGCAATATTTCATGTTATAATTTACAGATAGGAACGTTATTCGTTGTAAAAGTATGGCAAATTCGATCAAGCAGCCGACAATGGATTTCAAAACGATACTTTTACTTTAATAATCGATGCGATTGAGTTCATCTGAAATGCAGTTATCGCGCATTGAAACGTTGTCAATGCGCAATAACGATTGATGCGACTAGGGGATGGAAGTTACGGCCTGAGGGATGTGAGGCGAACGCATTATCTATGGCTTCAAGTCGCCGGCGGCGCTGACTCATTCACGCCGAATGACCACTGACGACTGACCGCACCCGCACCCCCTCCCCGGCCGTCCGGCGCATGAATTATTGCGACGCTTATTGCTTGGACAACGGCCACCCCGATGACCACAGCCATAACGTATCGCCTCGTCTTCTATACGTTCTGTTTCAGGTCGAACCGCGCAGTATCGCCGACAGAGACGGACGCGTGCGGCCGGGCGACCAGATTCTCCAGGTACGAGCGGATAGATCCGTCTTATTCACGTTTTTTCTGTGGTCGGGCACTGCGCAATCCCACCGCGTTGCTTTTGTCGGCGCGATCTTTTCCGGTGCGGCGCCGATTTTCGTTGACCGGTCGGGAACAGTTGGACGCGAACGCATCAAAGTTGAGTCGGTGGGAACGGTGATGGGCAGTTGCGATTAGGATCTCCGGGCGACGATGAGCCGCTGCGTTCGGAAGTGATGGGAATTTTTGGCGTGCCTTCGCGCGAGGCGGCAACCTGGCGTGGGGTTTTGGCTACGCAACGCACCTCCTGTGCGCCGAAGCAGCAACGTGCCCCCGTGCCGCGCCCTCGGGACCTATTCGTCTTGGGCCCGCCGTAAGTCGCGCATTCGCAATTGGCACAACGTAACATCTCGGCTCGACGTGCGAGTGCATCGGTGTTCGCGCCGCCCGCTGACTAATGGGCCATGTTTTACGCGCTGATGGGCAGGCCGAATTGCAATGACGACCATGGAGATCTGCGGAAATTGCCCTCCACTCGTCCCTTCTCCACGCCTTCCGCTCACCGCCACTTGCAGATCAACTGTGCTGACGTCCACACCCGCAACGAGGCCATCGAGCTCTTCCGACGCAGTGGATCAGAGATCACCTTGCTCCTCGCCAGAGCCGTCGATGACGCCACTTTGTTGGTGAGTGAATTTTGACGATATTTCTCGCGTCAATACACATCTGGTCGGGTACGAAAGAATTTGTCCAACTAAACATATTTTGTCCATTCCATTTTTTACAGTATTCTGTCTCGTAGCTGTATTTTGCGAAACAATTGGAAACACAACTCATCCCGGACTCCTCGTAGTTTTAGCCTTGAAAAAGGCGCTGCAGCCTGTAGCCAATAATTTGGGTACAGTCGAACCCGGATAAGTGCACAAAATGCGTATCAATTGTTAGAGCACACGGCACCGCACAAAGAGGCTACGCAGTTGTGCGTAGTGAGTTTTCATGTTTTCATGTGCTCAAACAATTGATACGCATTCTGTGCACTTATCCAGGTTCGACCGTACTTGTCAAAACTACAGTAAATATAGCAGTGCATATGTTAGTTGCAAATTTTGAGGAAGAACGATGCTGTTTGTTTTTGTAAGTGATATGGGTTCCGCGAGTTGTAGAGCAGATGTCATCTGAGCAACAGAATCTTCGAAGCTATTTTAGTTTCTCTTCTCCGCCAAATTTTCCATCCACTGCATGTACCAAACTGGTGTTGATCGCGGAACTAAATATAGCAAAGCGTCCGAGCTCAGCTGCTAATCATGCGGTGGCTTAGTGGGCGTATGGCGGTGCTTGCTCGGCGCCCGTTTCGCCGCCTATCGCCTCGTGCCAGATGGCTGAGAGGCGTCGGGACGTGAGGACGACCCGCAAATTCGATTCATTGAGCGACGGTCAACGGCCATCGCCCCGTCGCGGCGTTAGTCACCTAATTCGCGGCGAATATCCGATAAGGCGTCGGCGACCCGCCGCAGCGACGGCAGCTGACTCAGTGACGGGACGAAGGCTAATTAGCAGCGGCGCGAATATGGCATCCGCACACGTCCGCCACCGATAAGACGGCTGAGCGACACGCGTCACGGTCCGCGTCTGGGCGCGCGGATCGTGACGGTCACAACGTCCATCGCTCGCCGATTGTTCCACATATCCGATTAACGCAACGGCTAATGAGTGTGGAAATTCTGAACGATTGTTCCACTTATCGTCGCTGTGTCACGGCGGAATTCTAACCCGTGGTTGGAGCTAGGGGGGTCGGCTAAATCAGACAACGTGGAGGCTCACATCCTTCTTCAAGCTTCACCACTTATTTCTAAAACAGTTTACTCAAAAAAAAGTACAATGCATATGCAGGAGGGTCGGTTAATTAGGCAACATGGAGGCGGTAATGCTCCCATCCTTCCTTCAAGCTTCACTACTTATTTCTAAAGCAGTTTGCTTAAAACTGAACAATGTCCATGTATGGAAGCAGTTGCATTAATTCCGCCCACAACGGCAAATTTTAGTAAACAATTTAATATGACAGAGAGGAAGCAGAAGGGAAAGCGAGCGAATTGATAATCCCAAAAGTTGCATTATGCCCATCTGGCGGCATAGTCTATTCGCGCGTTGGTCGGCCATTGTTCTGTCATTCGGATGCGCTCTGTCCGTCACCTCTTGGCGACCCAACCGGTTCGCTGACACATCGCGCAGAGTGTTTGACAAGTAGCGATGATTTATCGCCGTCAGACCATCGCGCATTTGCTTTATGGGCGGCGAACGATCAGAAGGGAGGAGGCATATGTGTGACGATTTGGCGATTCATCGGACGCGTTTTTCAGACGGATGTCGCGTCCAGCAAGTGTCTGAGTCCCATGCCCGAACAACAGCCCGAAGATGAGGACCAGGGGGCGCTCACCGACGCCAATTCCAACAACTCGGCGCATGAAAAGGTAAATGGCGTGCAAATAAAGTTGCATTCTAAATATTACAATGTGCTTCTCTTTGCTTTTGCAATTATTATCGACTTCACTTGTTTTATTTGTGAAGTAAAGAAAACACATTCAGTTATCAAATGCGGCGTGCTTTATAGCCAGAATTTTTTCAACGGTTAAGCGAAAAACGATCGAATACCCCTCGCGCGCTGTCAAAATCCAGAATTTATTGTATTGAGTATCATTACTTTGTATGATTTAAATCCGTTTCTAGTAAAGGTCCCACAACAACATTTAGTCACTATTGTACATCTAAAATTTTGGGGTTATGATGCTTTCTACAGTACTCTCTTTACCGTAAAAAAATGAGTGTAAGCAGAAGCCCGGTTCTTCGCCAGTGCTTTTTCTGCAGTCGTTGCTCCTTTTCTCATTATTCACGGTGCTTCGCCTTGCAGGACTCTGGCATTTCGCGGACGACGGACTCAGAACCGGAACTGCTGCCGCCACCGATCAAAAGCCCGGACGTGGAGATGACACCTGCGGCAGCGCGCTGCGCTCTCGCCGTGATGGAGGACCGCGGCGGGTCGTCGTCGGCGACGCAGACGCCCACCACCGACGTCGCGACCTGCAAAACGACGCCGACCACGCCGCACGCCGACGGACTCAGCTCGGCGCTCAGCTCTCCCGGCAGCGAGGCGCCGCCCTTCCCCACTGCCGCGCGACGCATGGCCCGGTCCGACTCCGACGGCAGTCTCGAGCACGAATTGGCCTGTCTGCATCGCGAGATGGAGACCATTCGCCTCGAGTGCGATCGACTGATCTCCAAGCACGCCACCGCCGAGCGCCGTGTCGCCGAGCAAGTCGTCCAGGCGCAGTCGCTCATGCTGACTATGGACAAGCTGGCCAAACAGCAGCAATCGCAACCCCCACTTCCGGTGCGCTCGTTGAGTCAGCAGCCGCGTCCGGGTTACTCGAAGCAGCAATCGTCGCCACAGCAGCATGGAGAAAATGATGTGCAAATGCGAAGGGACAATTGCAAACGGCCGCCGGTGGAGGACACTTCGTCGGCGTACAACACGGGCGGGGAGTCGTGTCGCAGCACACCGATGAAGACGGACTACGCTCATGTGGAGTTGCGACGCGCGCTCGGTCCCACTGGGTCGCCGTTTCGTCTTCCGCAGTATTCTGTCGCCTTGCCTAACCAGCCGCCCGTCCAGCAGCGCAGGCCGACACAGTCGCAGCCTTCGTCGCGTCCAATGGCTGTGCATGAACCGCTTATCAGTCCCACACTTCAACCCGGCGACACACTCTACACCTCGCCCGCCAATCTGGCGCAGACGATTTCGCTGCAGCAGCGGCTGCTTCGGCAGGCGATGATCCAGCAGGCGCAATTGCTCAAACAGCACGGCGACGAGTCTCTTTCGCACGGCCCCGTGCACTCGAACAGTTTGCATCAGGCGCTCGGCACCACTGATGAGCTCAACTGCGAATGGAAGGTCAGTGAAAATTTTTCCTCCACTGGTTTCGATGCTATTCAGAAAATTTACTATGTAGATCCCTGAATCCATTTCAAGTAGTTTGCGTTTAACACTGACACCACTTAGTATCTGCGCGTTGAGCGCAAACTTCTTGAAATGGATTCAGGAATCTACGTACTACATGTTCACATTACTTTTCAAATGCAAAATTAGCGAAATCAGACCGTAATTTCAACATCACCAAAATAATAAGATAAAATTTTATTCGGTCACCAATCTCCCCTCTTTTAGAACCATCTTATCACTATTTTCACCATCAGCTACCTACTGCTCGGGTTTACTGAGATAGTGCCAAACAGATGAATGAAAAAGAACCTTCGCTTGCAAACAATGCACATTTTTAGGTGAAGCGACGGTCGGACGGCAGTCGATATATCACAAAGCGGCCAGTAAGAAATCGTCTGCTAAAAGTGCGCGAAGAGCAGCTTAAAAATGAGAGAGTGGGTGTCAGCACCGACGATGACGCTATGAGCGAACTAAAAGTAAGAATTTACTTGCTTCCAACCAGTGTTCCGTTAATTCTTTCGAATTAATTCTGTAACTTGGTATTTTAATACCATTGTACAGTATGGTATTATTTGGATTTTGGAGAAAAAGAATTATTTGGGTACAGTTAGTTTTCCAGCTATTATTACCAAGAATTATTTCCAGGAATTAATACCAGAAGAATTCTTTCCCCTAAATCCAAATAATATCATACCCATACAATTCTTTTTCCCCTAAATCCAAATAATACCATACTGTACAATGGCATTAAAATACCAAGTTTCAGAATTAATTCGAAAAAATTAACGAAACACTGCTTCCAACTGCTGCGGTTGGCAGGCCGATTGCAAATTACAAACTAAAAGAAAAACTGCAATAAATTGTTACAGATTGGTCGGTTTTGGACTCGTGAAGAGCGTAAAAAGCACGTTGAGAAAGCACGAGAGCGCAAATTGCATCAGCAAGAGCTTCTACGAAGGAAGACGGCCTCGCTCGGACAACCCAGTGATCAGATGATCGTGCAGTTGTCGCAGAAGAAGATGATGCGGCGCAAAGGCCAGCAGCTTTTCGACAAGTTCACGACGATTCAGGAATTCCTCGCGCACGGCAATCGCCACGGCGGATCGACGCAAGGCATCGGTGGCATTTTGTCGGTAACTACCGTATGACACGGTTAATGCTCGTATGAAACGAATCGCATTGTTGCTACGCTGATGTAATATACCATGGTCACACGAAACCCCGTGTCGATTTGATCTTGATTGAAAGTACGCAATATTGTTGTTGACGCAACATTGTTGTTGACGCAACATTATTGTTGAAGCACTTGAAATGCAACGCGTGTCAAGACTTCTCTTTCCTTTGCAAAGTTTTTCCGATGTTGGTGCAAGTTTTGGTATGTATTACAGAATTTTTTGAGGTGTTTCAGTTTAACGGTTAAAAGAAGTCTCGACAACAAACAATCTGAACAAATTGTTCTTTTTGTGAGGAAATAAACGCACCGAGTCGAGCGAATACTGTAAACTGAGAAACAAACGCGCGAATTGTGATTCCTCCGCTAGACTTCGTATTTGTTCTTCTTGCAGTCATTTGTTCGTATTAACGCTATCACTCCTGTTGCTGTATGATAATTTGATGAATGTAATTTAGTGCCCTTCATTGCTGTTCATGTTATGATAATGAAACGAATTTTCACGGTTTTTATCGCCAGTTTTCTGTACCGATCGATTTGTGTGCGATCAAAAATATTCGAATCAAATTTCTGTTTCTGAACACAGCAAGTATCGTAATTATAGCAAAACAAGGCAACGCAATTCTCAATAGGCAACACTGGTTGGTTTCGGTAATTATGCTTAAGAGTCAGATATGCTTCGCTTTGGGCGAATTCAGTTTTTTCTCTGATGCAAACACTGCTCTGGCAAGCACGCTATTTCAGTTGTGACAAGTTCACATCAAACATGGTGATCATAGAAGGCAATTTACAGGTAGTCTTCCTGTGCAATTGTTATTGAACCGTCATCTAAATCCATTCCTTGTTGTCTGCAATATGCAGCTATCGCTATTCTTTCGCTCAACTAAAAATTGTCAAAATAGTCGAACATGTAAACAATACAATCAATACAAACATTGGGAGTGACAAACTGACAATAAGTATGAGTATAAACAAATGAATACACAATTATTCCTCAACAGACGTAAATTTGCATCTACTTAAAGCGTTTTTCTAAAAATGTGGCCCAGACATCGCGAAGTCTCTGTCGTTGTCTTCCCATACTTATCAACTTGAGCGCAACGCATGCATTTTCGTGCCGCAGTATAGTTCTGTTGTTCTTTCGTTCCACTAGCATATCAAAGTATTCATCTTCTTTCGGTTCTTGTTTCGACAAAGCAACGATTGCTTGATCAATTTTCTCGCTGTCAATTTCTTCGTAGAAAAGCAGTTGTAGCTTTATCATTCTGCCTGTTTTCTTAGACAGTTTAATCCAAAACGCAAGCTTTTTTTGTATTTCTGTGACTGTAATAACGTCTTTTGATACCGGAGGGAATACATTGAAAAATTCGCAACGGAATTGTGTTCCATTCACGGGGTGATCAATCGTCATTGCTGTAGTTAGGCAGGCATTTTCGCGCAAAGCATTCAACAATTTCATGGTTACTTCTGCTCTCTGCGCACTTATTTCGTCATTTGCAAGCTTAACAGTCATACCAATCTGAAGAGTTTGCAATTGAACCATTATCTGATTAAACGCTACGCAACACAAAATGTCTTGGAATTCTTGGGTTTCGCCGTTTGCAATCACCAGTGTCCTTAGTTTTTCGTTGTCTTTCAACGCATGCACCAAGTAACTTCGAAAAAAATCTGCGTCAAAATTTGAGACAAAACGTCGAAGTTTTATTGATTTTAGAAGTTCAAGTAAAAGCGCTTTAGTCATCTCGGCAGGAGCGGTTGTTTCGTCACCACATTGGGCTATGTTAAGACTTTTTAAATTACCGCATTTCTTGACAGCCAACCAAAATTCTTTCGTCACATTTTCTGTTCGTGGGTAAGCACATTGGATGGTTAGTCGCTCTAGCGATGGGGAGAGCTCTTCAATGAGTTTCGTGTAAACAAAAGTCTGACTTACGTCTATTGGGACATCGCGGTAACCAATGACCGGAGATATCGTCAGACTATGAATCTGTGTGAATCGATAAAATATACGCATGAAAGTGGTTTTTAGGTCTTCTTCACGCACTTCGAAAGCAAATTTCAGACTTTTTCTGTTTCCCAATTTCAGAAAGTATTTCCGAGTGAAGAAGCCATTTTCAAGATCACTGGATATTGATGCGCGAATCGTAAGGGAAAAAATCTCGTCTTTGTTGATGGTCAGAAGTGCATTCGCAAATTGTCGATTAACAGATTCAAGTTTGATGCGCCGGATAACTGAAATCTTCGACGCACAGTTGAGCAAAACCAAATCATCTAATAGAGCTTTTTCGATCATTTTGTTGAGCTTGATAAGAATTTATTTTGTCGCAATTCGCACTGTTGGTTGTAATGAATGAATGGTTATAGCAAACCAGTTAGGTAATGAATGAATGGTTATAGCAAACCAGCACAGCTAGGCCTTGTGCTTCCTGAATCATATTTGAATCACACATTGACAAGTTATCATTCCTTTAACGTCGACATTGCGTCAGAATTCAGTCAACAGCACAAGCACTAAATAAAAATGGACCTTCAATAAAAATGAAATAAAAATAAAAATAAAAAAAGGTATTTTTTAAAATTTAGGCGCCAAAATCTGGACAGGAGAAGTGGTAGGTAGGTACCCCCCTCACCGAGGGCCGCCAGCGTGTAACCGGCCTCGGACCCCAATCACACCTATGGTCAGGAATGAATACCAACTTGGAATCGAGCTCGAAGATGAATTCGGGCGAGGAATATAATATTGGCTCGATTAATAAATTGTAAAAGAAAGGGTTGAATAGCAAACCAAATTGCTGAATGGCATCCGACCCGCACTCAACATGAACTACCGTAAGCGCCTACCAGTATTGTTTTCGGTTGACGGAAGCCAAATAATTGTTCGGAACCGAAGTCCGAGTGTGCCAATTTTTTGCGCACCAACAGCACGAAATAGGGTTAAGTATTTTATGTTATACACTGCGGCCAGCGAGCATCGGCTTGGCTCGCTCATCTTATTTTCTTATCATCTACACCAGTATAATGTCTTGCGTCATATGCGCATCGTAACACAGAAGAGTGCAGTTACGCAAGCTATTTATTGCTGCCAAATTATCGTTTAACATGCTTCGAAAAGTTCCAGCAATTTTTTTCGTCATAATTCTTGCTTATTTTCTGGGTAAAATTTTGTACTAATGCCGTACTTTCAACAAATACAATGCTTTTAAGCACGATGCTTGAAACTCTTTTTAATGACCTCCTTCAATACCTCATTAATTTTTACTTTTTAGGTGACACGAAAGGTTCTGTTGGAAACGAGTTTGTGGTCGCCTTTCCATGCACAGTACCATCGGACTCTACTACTGAGCTTTATTTAGTGATCAGCAACTCAGATGCTAATTTGGTAGCCTCTGTTACAATTGATTCGCCCTACAACAATTTCCCAACCATGCGAGAAATCGTGGTGTCAAAATCAACAAAAAGAGTAAGTTGAAATAGACTTCAACAAAGTTTTCTATCGTTTAACGAAACGTTAATCATAAACCACGCCCCAGAAAAATGGAACAGAATGAAAAATGGAACACAGCACGACGTCAAAAGTTAAAAAAATCAGCCCTTGACGACCCTCAATATTTCTGACTTTGATAATGAAGCACACTAAATTTCTGACTGACCTCTGTAGCACAAGAATAAATGGTTGCATCGATCCATTTAGTATTCAAGGTTTCAAAAACATTGCTAACTAGACACAGTTTTAGGTGAGAATCGAAGATTTCACCTTCGAAGTGTGTGAAATGAACACAGCTTCCAACAAAGGACTACTTGTCCGATCGAATGCATCTATTTCTTTGCACGTTGACATAGAATACAGCAGAGGCGCAGAATTTTTACAATTTTTAGTTCTTCCATTAATAACGCTTGGAGATCGGTACAATTTTGTCGATGAAGCAAACTACACTGTATTGTTGGTGTCGATTCAGGACGGCACCAAAATAAACATCGGTTCCGGAAATAGTCCTATTATTTTAGACAATCTTCAGACAATTGTTGTACCGGCTGGTCATTCATTTACGTCCAATGTTCCATTTGCAGCAATACTGGTATTTGTGTACTGGCCATTTGACAGACCATCCGTAATGTCGCTTCCGAAAACTTTCGCATCAAAAGTTTATCCGGTATTGATGGACTATAAAACAACACTTGCGACAATATATATCACAGCAATGGAAGACAACACATATGTGCAAATTAACGGTCATGAAATAGCGGAACTGAACGCTGAGGGGTCAATGAAATTTAATTTGACGAACCATGCTGTGGTGAATGCAACAAAGCCTATCCAGATAATTTACATGGATGAAGTTTACGATCTTGATAGCGATAATGGACGCCTTGGATATGTTGTTGCGTCAGAACAATTCATTTCATCAAATGTTTACTTTCATTCAATGGCATACAATAATCTTGATGGTAAACCAACATTGCATACTTTGCAAATACTAACTTCACTGACGTCTACTGGAGAAATTTTGCTGGATGGAAATGTTATATCAGCACTTCAATATCGACACATACCACAGTCATCTTTTTATTATTATGTTACGGAAATATCAAGTGATCAACATTCAATATCAACCACATCTGCTAACGTGTCATTTTTGGCAACTGTATTTGCCGGCATTTATCGCAGCGA
>JAQGCX010000120.1:0-26379 GCA_034700205.1 Plectus parietinus
TGCAAAAAACCGCAATTCTCTAGCGCAACTGGAAGTGCCTTTCCAGGGGGGTGGCAATCATTTTGTCACACCCTGTACATAGATGAAACTAATGCACGATTACGCTGCACGCTAACAAACTCATCAATGCTTACTGAAAACCAATTAGATAACCATACCTCGACGACGAACTGTTACTGATCAAATCTATTGTGCTGCTTCTGCTTCGAATATCCTTGACACTGGAACCACTGAAACGCATGGAGTTCTTACATTTCACAGATAGTCCCTGTGACACGTACTGAATCAAACAAATCATGTACAAAACAGCAATTGAAAGTGAAAGAAAGAAACCTTGAGCTCATAAGATCGATGACTTCGTTCTTCCTGCCGACCGTAGGCGACTTTTCGCTACCACTAAAAAATCTATTTTATTGGAACAGTTGAGACGATGAGACGATGAGGGCCTTACGACGAATCGTCGAGGTCGATCACGGCGACAACGCTCATTTTCGCGTCGCCTTTCCTCTGACGCAGGACGAATTTGTGAGAAATGGGACAGAGCGGATTGCCGTCGAGGTTCTTGAAGCGAGCGGTCCAGTAGGAGATCGACCGGATCAACAGCGACTGCTGATCGCGCGGTAACTGCAGGAGAAGTGGAAATTGGCATTGTTTGTGGATTGGAATGATTTACGTCGTGCAGGCAAATGGTTTTGATGTCGGAGCAAGGGAGAGTAGGGATGCCGACGGACAGGAGCGTCGCTATGGTCACGGCCTTCACCACGGGCGTCTTCAGGCGGTCGCTATCCACCACGAACACCGACGACAACGAGTTGTACACGGCCGGATGGTGGATGTGCGCCGTCGTCACACCGCGTCGGCACTGACCGCCGCCCGCGAACAGAACTCTGCAGCGGCCGATCGACAATTGCAGTTGCACACACGACCCGAGACCAACCGTCTGCTGCACTCGACGATACGTCGGTCGTTCGTAGAATCAGGGCCGACCACGGCGATCGACTTGAACGGAGGCGTCGAGAAGATCTTCGGCTCCCCCTTCCGGCGACGATCAAAGTTGCGACGCCAAGCGGTCACCAATCTGCAATCAATCGACAGTCGCTATTTCGACAAACATTCCCTTGTCGTACAATTTCGCTTCGTCGCTCAGCAGCTTTTCGCGTGAATCGAATAGAAACTGCTCCTCGGCCAGCCACTTCTTCACTCGCCAACTGTTCGTCACCCAATCAGCGCGCACCAGCCAAACTCCTGAAAACTCCGGTGATCACTTCATCATACATGCAACTTTCACAATCACAACACATAAAGGCTAATATTTAACAATACTGTAATCATCATTTGAGTATAAAATAACAAACCAGAAGCGACAGCACCGAGGATTTTCTCATTGCAAACGAGGTTGAATGCAACCACGTGAGTGGCGGCGCTCACAAAGTCCTGAAAAACCATATTTCAAACTGCGTTCAAATATTACAACGTATTTTTCGAACAACTAGCCCAACCCGCCCTATCCAGTGGAAAAATTATGAAAATCGACGATCAACCAATCGTTCTTCAATAGCGACAATAGCGACAACACAACAACAAAATAAGACGAACCGGCGAGTTCAAGTCAATCGCAAAGCTGCCGATGTTGTCAATCGCACTGGACACTCCTCTTCGCTTGCTGTCGTCCTTGCAATTCGCGATAAGAATGCGCTTGTAGTCACTCGTTCGCTTCGACTTCTCCTCGTCCGTCGTTTCACTCTGCTCAGCGCGTCGAGGCTGAGGAGTGTGACGTTTCCGTTTTTCCGCCTTTTTCGGCATTCATCAGATACGAAAATCAGATTAGAAACTCCGTCAAGGCTCCGAAAATGGCCGAACCGAAGCGAATTGAATTTAATATGCCACGTCTGAATCTGTTTTGCAAACTGCAGTCACCAGTGATTGGCCTTGGGCTTTATCTTTTTTCGATCGACGAACGGTCCGATACCGTTCGTCGATTTTGTTGCGCGAGTGTGCGTTTACTGTGCGAATTCGCGGTATTAATTCGTGTCAAATGAAATATGGGCATCATCGTCTTGGGACACAAACTGTTTATTTATACTAGTTTATCGGCTATCGCGGTACAATTGGGAGGTACTTGAGCAGAGGAATGCGCCTGATGCAACTCATGACCCTGTCTGAGAATCCGTAAATAAGATCTTTTTCCATCGATTCGTCCGTATTTTCGGTTGCTAACCCGCGCGCTGCTCTTGCGCCTGAAAGTGTGGAATGAATGAATGACCGGCACTGCCGTACTGAACCTGGGACTGTATTGTCCAAGATGAAGCCCACAACGCCTCCCACGAGCATTTCAATGCTCAAAACGATGTGGAGCATTTGATCAACAGATTTCCAGCCTGAAATTGTACAAAGTATGTGCAGCTAATGCATGTTTCACCTGGATTTGATACCAGTTGCAATGGGGTGCTCGTTGATGTACATGGGAATGACCATTCCACTCATTATCGATAATCCGAGAATGGCAATATTGCGTGAGTCGCCGGCGTCGATGAGCTGAATGCTGGATAGACCGACGCCTCCTACGATCGATAGACTGACGCCGAGGATACTGCCCACGATGGGCATCGGGATCGTCGCCAGAATCGCCGCGAATTTCGTGAAAAATCCCAAGAAAATGAAAATCACACCTGCGATCAGCATCATGCTCCGACTGGCCACCTTCAATAATGTACAACTGACGGTTGCTTCCACACAGTTTCATACCCACCCTGGTGCTGCTGATCACGCCAATATTCTGACTGAAGGTCGTCAAAGAGACGGTGCCGCCAAAGAAGCCGGTGACAAAGCAGGCGAGGCCTTCGACGAAAATGCCCCGGCTGACCGCGTGACTGGGCGGTCTTCGCTCACCACAGACACGCGCGCACGCTTGGTAGTCGCCGACTGACTCGACGACCGACGCCAGCGTCCCGCCCAGCATGCCCAGGAACACGCCCGAGTGGAACATCGGCATTCCCCATTGACCTGAAAATTAGCTACAGTCTGGCAAGAAAAGGTGCGACAGTTTCTTGCTTATCAGGATAAGGAATTCGCAGCCATGGAGCATTGGCAATGACGCTGGTCTTCGTGTCCGTACGGGCCAGTAGGTCTCTCTCGGTAAAAACTGTCTCGGTCAGCACAACGGCCAGCAGCCACACCAGACCGATTGAGATCAAAAATGGGAAAAGACCGAACACTGGTGCGCGCATCACACCAAGTTTCCGCTTCTTCCTATCAAAATATGGAATTGGCACTTGTATCCCTGGTAGATAAAGAACGAAGAGAACGAGTGCGAAAAGAGCGCTGAAAATAGAGATACACATTTGAGAACGAACTGCGTTAACTGCGTACACCAGCGAAATCCAATGTCCCGACATTTGGCGAAGAACCTCTTTGGCAACGGAAATCTCAATCAAGACCATGAGTGGAGCGATGGTCAATGGACCGACGTATCGGACGAGTACTCCGACCAAGCCCGTCAGACCGAGCAACATGTGGATCAACGAAGCCCCAATGAGGCCGCCTTGGACCTGAAACAGAATGGACCTGTTCGCATTTGGACGGAGACGCAAACGATCTGCATCCGTTCTCGCCATGGCTCTTGGCCTTCTTCGATTGTCGTGTTCATTCCCGATATTATGGACGGACACTTCATTTCTTCCAGTTTCATCATTGCTATGATAGGAGGAATAAATCCGAAACTCGGACCTTGAAGTAGTGGCAGTCTGGATTGAAAATAATGCCGCATAGGCGAGGTATTAATAGATTTGTTATTAACCTGCATCCAAGTGCCGTCTGTAATATCGTCGCAAACCCTGTCATCACTAAAGTAGTTCCGATGAATTTGAGCTTAGCTGATTCGTCCGCTTCAGCGCAGATCAAATCTGCAATCATTATCGGCAGAACTATGGCTCCACCAATTGCGACCATAACTTGCTGAAATGTCTGGAAACTGAACCTATCTGTAAACTAAAACTGACCTGAAATCCCATGAACAGTTTGCTCGCCCAGGGCGGCGAATCCGTTACGCCATATAGTAACGCATTCTTTTTCGCTTTATCGATTGTTGAAGTCTGTTCCAAGTTTTTTTCGACTAATTCAAAAGCGTTCGCATTCTGGGGCAGCAGTGGATCTTGCTGCACCTGTAAGTGGTACCCTGGCAGTTCACAAGTTTATGGTCTGGAGACCACGAATCGGCCAAAAAAAAATTAGACTAATATTTCCGCAACCAACCTTTTCCATATTTAGTACAGCGTCGTCGAAAGAAGCTGATCACACGTATAGCGCACAAGTCAATTGAGTTGGCTACATTAAGAGGGCTTCGCTGTTTTGTTATCAGTTTGACCATATCTTTCTCGGTCATCAGATTTGTAAATGTATGTATAAGAACGACTCTGATTGTACGGTGTTGGAGAGTTGGACTATGTGTACGCAGAGTTGGACTATGTGTAATCAAAGGGGTGGTATCAGTCGCCAGCAATGGTCGCCGCTGCTCCTCTCTTCCTAGAAAGTACCGATGTTTTTCTCGTTTTGTTGCCATTTATTCTTGTGTTCGAGTGTACGAAATAAATAAATAAATAAAAGGACAGCTTTAAAATTAAAGTACGTATGCATCAAGTGCGTAATTAAAGAACGTCAAGAAAACCAAACTTCACGTATTGCTGTCAAAAATTATTACACAATGTGCGACAAACAAGACATTCAATTCACTCAGCAAATACCGAAATTGTGAGCAACAGCGCTCTGTCAGTTTTTTGCTAGTTTCGTTGATGAAAAACAAGACATAAATACGTATATAATGAGATAAAAATATTCTGCTGAAAAATGGTAGGCCTGTTGCATGCACGCTGATTTGCCGTTAGCAGCACACCGGATAAAGGCTTTTTTGAGGAGCTAATTGAATGGGAAACACGCATGCATGCACACATACTACGAAGCTTTATCCTTGTTTGTCGATCAAGCCAGTTTTGTAGAGACGTTCGGGTTGGCCGAGCAGAAGGCGGTCGATCAGCTCCTTGCCTTGCACGAAGCAGTGGTCCTGGTTGGACGCCTCGTACTTCCATCCGCCGAACCGCCCGCGGCTGTAGATTTGGTTCTTCTCGAGCACGGTGTGCGCCTTGACGAGTTCGGCGTCCCTGTTGACCGTGGGAATGGGGTAGCCGTATGGCAGCGTCGTCGAGAAGACGCTCACCACTTGGTCCTTCGTGATGATCGACTTCGTAATCAGTCCTTGAATCGTCTGCTGGGTGATTTCTTCCTCCGTCACGGGATCTTCAACCTTCCTGGCCGATTCGCACATGATGGACCAGTACTGATCGGAGTCGGGTGTCACCTCGCCGTAGCCCGAGAAGAACGTTACGCGATAGAACGGGACGGCGGCGTCTGGGAAGTACAACCACGTGAACGACTCCGTCCACTTGGGCATGGGCAGTTTCAGACCGAGACCGACGATGAACACTTTGTTGTGGACGATATCCAAGTCGGGACACAAGCCCGTGTACTTGCCGAGGAGGTTGATGGGCGTCGTGTTGATCAACACGTCGTATTCAACCTCGCATTCCTTGTGCTCGGACGAATCCGTCGTGTCCATATACATGACCTTTTTGTTCTGCGGGTCGATCTTGGTAACTTTGGAATTGAACGTGAACCACTCATTCGGCAACTTGTTCGACATGGCCTTCCAGACCGCTCCAGTGCCTCCGTATTTGGGAAAGGTGAAGACGGCATTCGGACCCCAGCCGAAGTCGACTTCTTTCAGCTGCTCCTGGTCCATGTCGCACAGCTCCTCTAATTTTTGCTGGTCGAGCTTGGCGACGCGCGACCCCACCCAGCCAGGGTTCATCTCGTCGGTGTCTACCGTCCACACCTTCTTGGTGTACGGCTTGAAGAAGCTCTCGAGAATCGTTGGCCCAAAATTGATCAAAATCCATTCTTTGAATGTTCGGGGAACGTCTGTTGAAGGATTCTCGTGACGCTCCTTCAAATCTTTGAGACAATCCATCTTGATTTGCTTTGGAAACAGTGGAACCGCATATTGCGCAGGATAGGGAACCAGATGAATACCCTCCTCGTTGAAGAGGAAATTCATGTCTACCTAAAGCATTTGTCGCTTCAGCAAACACTATCAGAGAGTCGGTAAGATAGTCAATTAATTTACTTACTTGGCAGTTACGTTTCAAGTCATTCCACTCCTCCACAGCCCATTTGACGGCATTTTGGTAGTAAGGAAAGTTGTGGTGGAAGGTTATGTGACCGCCCATGTCCCAGAGGAAGCCCTTGTCATCGACGACGGTGCGCGACAGACCGCCGGCGAAGGGCTCCTGTTCGAGCACCGTGACACTGATCTCATCCTTCTTGTCGGTTAATTCGGTGTTGAGCAGCTCGTTGATTCGATATGCAGCTCCGATTCCGCACGGTCCTGCGCCGACAATGACGAACCTCATAATGATCAGACGATTGGCTAATGTGGTGAGAGACTGTCGTACAGAAGACGACGGCGGGTAAGTGCGAGGGCGAGGGGACTGTCAAGTTGTCGGCATTCGACGAAGGACGGCCCGACGCCCAATAAGGTCAGCGCGGCATGAGGTCGCGATCTGTTCTCGATTGCCAACTCCCGAAGATACATCTGCGCAGCCCAGTTGTGAATCAAGATCGGCGGCGATTCTGTGCGCGAAGAGCCGTTGAAGACGACACGTCTCACCGTACGAATGATCGACACACCTGTGTCCAATGCGATCTTCTAAAAATGTTGATCTTCTTAACCAGTTTGCTTTTTTCAAACGGCGAAAAAACATTGCACAATCACCTGTCTGCTCAAACATTTCAAATTAACTCTCAGTGCTTTTTTTAACGGGTTCTTCGGACTTTTTGGGAGTTCAAAGAACGCGTTCACGTGTTTTGTTTACAATGCAGCATGTAAGGTGGGCAGCTGTTTTTTCGAGTCTCGTTCTCTGCTATTCAAAAAATAGCGATATACGGGAATGCAATGGCGTGAACAGGAATGTCCGATACAAAAACAAGATGGATAGTTGGAGGATGTGCAGTGTGCGGCAGGGACGTGGGGCAGTTGAACCCACCGATCGCTACGATCAATGGCGACTCGGCCGACGACTCTTGAGAACTCAATGCACTGACGCGTTCCCGCCTTTCACAAAAACCGTCGACGCATTATCGGAGTCGCATGCGTCAACCGACTCGTTTTTCGGACATTTCAAGTGCTCAATGACCTCCTTCAAATCTTTGTTCTGCAAATAAACATTCCTCCGGCTCGGCTTATAAAGACGCTTCAGTCTCCACGACTTCATTCTACAGGTTGAGCTCGATAACTTTTCGCCTCCTTCAACGAGCCAACATGTATACCGTCGCCTTGCTCTCGGCTCTAACGATCGCGTTTGTCGGCCTCGCCTCCGCCGCCGACCCGTGCGCCGTGCAAGGCTGCCGCATCAAGTTCGTCGTCTACAGCGAGACGCAAAGAAGATTCTTCATCCAGTTCTTCAGCGCCGCCTGGACGAGCAGCAATCCGCTCTTCATCCTCAACAAAGAGAACGCCGGTCACTATTTGGCAGAAGACGGTTGCAAAGGCGAGTGGAAGGCACACATGATGAACGAGCTGGGCGACAAGGAGAGCGAGTTCTTCTTCCGTGTAGAAGGCAACGCTAAAGTCAACATTACCATCAACGATGGTCCTTCGGGCAAGCTCAGCCCCGCCAAAATCCAGATCGAGTACTGCGGTCAGGAGCCACAAGTGGTTACGGCCGTCACTCCGAAGACGACCGGCGCGGACGGCGCCGATGTGAAACAAGGACTCGGCAAACAGGCGGTCGCCGGCAGCGAACCATTCGTCCCCAACAAGCTCTCGGCGTCGTCGGGATTCCTCAAGCCCGATGGTCAAGCGGACTCGCCTCTCACCGGCGACAATGTGCCAGCAGAAGACAGTGGCAGCCGGTCTGCCAATACTGCCGACAGTCAACCAGAATTCACACAGCAGAAACGAGAAGCCATTGCCAACATGTGCAATGTTGTTTGCGCCAAGCTCTGAGCATGCTTTACCAAAATTCCTTGTTTTTTGCGTTCTGCGAATGCAGTATTGGAGAATGTCCATTTTTTCACTGTTGACTTACTTGCCAGACGGGAATGACATATCATCATTGAAAAGAAATAATAAATCACTCAAAAAACATGAAATATCATTGACATCGTGTCAAAAAAGCAGTACACGATTTATGATCAGACCTTTGAACTCAGTAAAGTATAAACGTGTCGTGTCGCGACGTTATGCGTTCGACTTGGAACTTACAATCATACGTATTCGATGTCTGCGGCTGAAGCGTGATGAGCAAACTTTTTCGAATGGCACACAGTGCGGCGAATCAAAATAAGCAGCCCGTCGCCTTATATCTTTGGCATCATACCGAAGCAACTGCAGCAATATTTAGCATGCGACTTTGAAATGGCTTGATGTGGACAATAGATGCAAACCGGATAGAATAATGGAGAATGCAAATGCAGTTCTACAAGCGAGGCGTCGGTGCGTTGTTTGTGGCCAGGGTGTTTTTGCAAGGGGTGGGAGCCCGAGAGTGCGGACGGCGAAAGGAGACGTTGGTTGGCGCGGCGAGGGCGCACGTGAAACGAATCAATCGCTGTTGTGATGATAAGACGTAGTCGAGCATCGTCTGCGTCGTCTGGCTGGCCCGATCGCTATCGCCGACGGACCTCGGTCGACCCGTCCGGTCGGTCCGATGCGCCGGTCGCCGTACAAGTGCATCGGTCGGGTCCAAAATTGCGCTCATTTTCGCGCGTCGGAGAGGTTTTTGTCAATTGGTCGGCCCGGTTGGACGGGACACTGAATCACTCGCTTCGTGCGCGTCTTTCGCCACACCGGCGACTCTCTGACCGCCTTGACGCCTATCCCAACAATCTCCTCCGGGCACGGTCGGCGGGTTTGTCACTTCCTCCTTTCCTTTCTTCTTCCGCCGCATGCGTTCCAATTTCAAACGATGCGTTCGCATCGTCCTGGTTGACCGTTCGGGCGACTGACCACTGCGTTGACCATAATTTTTGTCTCGCAGCGATTAAGTGCGAGAAATGTTAAATTTGTTACAAACAAAATACCGTAACCACATTCTGTTCATTTGCGTGGTGGTGGAAATTTTGGGTAATCAGTGAGGCTGCGTCGAGGCGAAGAAAATTGTTGAAGGAAAGCTCCGCTTGAAAAAGAGTTCTATAATGTTGCGCGAAGATAGAGCAAATACGCGAGAGGGCGGGTACGCGAACGAACAAGCGAAAGTGGAAAAACCAAGTAAGTGTACAAACAAACAAGATAATCGCTGGCGTGCATTAGCGCTGAAACCGATTTCGGTGCGGCATAGCCTTTTCCATTGTGTTCCAGTGTTTGATGTGTCAATAAGTGAGCGATCCAGTTCTCAGTCGCCGCCCCGGTCCGACGAGAGCGCTTGTTCGTGGCCGATTTAAAAAAAGCCGCGCGTGCGTGTGCCGTGTTGTATATCCGCGTTGTACATCCGTTCAAGCTCTTTTGTGAGTGGGTGGGCACTACAGGTGGGCACGTGTTGGCGTCTGGGGGGCATGGGGGTACAGACTGGTTAGAACCGCCCATTGGGGGGTACGTACCCCCCCCCTTTGCCTACCCCTGGTGGGCACCGTTTCCCGCGTTTCCCGTTTAGTCATGCAGAATGCGCCGAAACTGTCGAGCGTAGGTTGGAGATGAATCATGTTTCACTTTACTGACCGTGGTCGGTCGATGTTATTTGAGTCACACAGGGTTTTGTCGCGTATCTTCTATTAATGTTGGTCATTCTGCCATTTCAGTGTGGAAACAAGGCGGTCGCCGGGGCCGGAGCAGTCTTCATTGGGAAGAAGTGACGGTGGATACCGTAGTGGCGATGTATACGCTGGAGCGGCGGAAACCCAGGACGAAAACCAGTATGGAATCGATTTTTGCTACTGTAGGCTGTGCGGCGGGAGGAAGGGCGGTCTGTGGTTGCCAGAGCGGGCGCCGGTCGGCCGTCAAGTTTTCGCCGCGGCTCAGATGAGTCACAAGTGCTCACTTGGACGCCGTTTCAGACGGGTGCAGTTTCCGTCGTCGAAAACGGTCGAGAATGCTGCCGAAGGTGGCGCCGCCGTCCTTGCCCGTCATGCCCCACGACGACGAAGTGTTGCGCCAGTTCGAAGTCGTTCTGGTAAGTGCCAACTGTGTTTGCTGTTTGTTTAACCTTGACGCCTTGTTTGCCTGTCATTCTTCGCGTGGCGATTCGACGCGGTACGAGAGAGAGAGACACGGGCAGGTGTTGTTGGGGATGTACCGGCGTGTTCTCACACTTATCGCCGATTACCACCGAATCATCTGCTTGCGTTTTATCGGCACTTTGATCACACCTGCGCGTTTATCAGCGACTGCCCGCCACGCTTCCATTATTTCAACATTAGGCGATAGTGTCTATTGGGCTGGGTATTTCATGCCGACGTTTTGTGCGGGACGCCACCGAGCCCACAGACGGTCGTTAGAATTTGATCAATAACACGTCGGGCATGGGTTTGCGTGTGGGCGGCGTTGAATGCCAGCGCCGGTCGGGCCGGTTACACAATGAGCGCTTCGTCGGGGCTTACTCATCAGCTTGATGGAACGGCAGACGAGGTCCAGGTCTGTGCGTCACTTGGGTACGGCTGACCACCCTCTTGACATGCGACTAGCACAATGTAAACAGCGTCGGTGAAACGCGAACGCAACGGCCGGCGGGTTGGCGGCGTGAAATACGAGCCGCCATATGTCATGTATTCATTGGGCGCGTTTGATTGGATTGACCCGAGGTCGGCGACCAGCGGATCTATCTGGTCGACGTCGGCCGGAATCGCATTCATCGCACCCGAGGGTTTATGAGCCTTACGTCGCGACCTGCAACTATCGGGCGGCTCTGGGATGATTTCTCTCACGCGCCACCTTGCGAGCAAATGGGCCACGAGCACTTGCGGTACACAATTCCACCAAACAGCCCTGCATATGACTCAGACTTGTTAAACACGCCTCCATCAGGTTATTATTGATGACTTGCAGAAAAAAATGGACCTGCCGCCGGACAAAGCGCGTGTTTTACGGAACTACGACTTGCCGAAAAAATGGGAACTGGTTTGCGATCAGGTGCGTCGCTGGTCGACCGTCCGGCGGCATGCTTTGCTCAACGATTTCAGATGAAAATGACCGAAGTGGCCGAGCCGGCCGTGTACTTGGAAAAACTGCAAACCTTTTTGGACAAAAAGGCGCTGAAAAAGGTGCGAGCACGCTTCATGTTTCGTGTGCAGCGACCGGGATCTGCACTCGAGCGACGCCAATGAGCGGCGATCGTCGCGTACCCCTGGGTTTTTGACGACCGGGTTTGAGGCCACCCTGGGCGCTTTGTGTGCGTCCTTTTTTCGGCGCCCTCACGATCGCCTCAAAGGATCCGACGCATCGATCGGATGGACGTTCGAATGCATAATGCAGGGCAATTGTCGCACCGTGCCGCCTTCCTGCTGGCAGTACCATTGCCTGCGCAATCGTTCGCATTGCGACTAATGGCCGCAACCAATGACCGCCGCCGGTCAGCAGGACCATCAGCGCCCAATCCCAATGAGCACCTCTCGAATGCATTGGCGAGCAGCCGCGGGTGCCCAATTACACCCACTAATTGTCGCAGGGAGTGCTCGCCGATAATTGCATGGTACAAAAAACGGCGCAACGGAAGCAGAACTTTGACCGAGAACAGTGTTCAAGTGCAATGCAAAATCATTTTTAGAAGAAAAAACTGCTCGGCGACGAGACTTCCACAGAAGTGTTGAAACATTTGGAGATTTCACTACGTACCAACAGCATCGAGTGCGCATATGGTATTTTTGTGATAAATGTGTCGAACAAGGATTTTCAGTTGGGTTCGGTCGTTTCTGGACGATTCGAATAACGGATTGCGTATTCTGATCGACTATCTGAACGAGATTCAAGAGACCGGCGGACTACCGTACGTTTGCACAGCTACAATTGTTCAATTCTTCGAGCACGGTGTGCAAGAGAAATTTTAAAGTGAAGCGCCGCATATGCAAACTCCGGCGACCTCTCAGAATGGCGACGGCAATGGTTCGATCGACCTAGGTTACAGTCAGACTCTGAAGAAACAGTTGACGCTGAACAAGAACAAGTCGCTGACCAAGAATATTGGCGTCCCCGAGGAGGACATCCATGTGTGCGTCTCTTGTCTAAGAGCGATCATGAACAACAAGGTTTCTTACCGTCTGGCCCGACTAAGTATTTATGGAATTTATTTCAGTACGGGTTCAACATGGTGTTTGGCGACGCGCAAGCGATATACTGCATCGCAAGAAGTATATTACATCACAGCTTGAGGTACTTGAACCAGACAAACAATGTAGTTTGCTTTGTCTGCTCTTGTTCAAATAATCCGGAACACTCGTCAAGCGTGCTCCTTCAGAACGAAGGCGTTGGTTTTGGAGCTGTTGGCTGCAATTTGTTTGGTCAAAGGCGGACACGAATTGATCACCGTCGCGTTTGACCAGTTCAAGACGGTTCGATCGCCATTGTTCTGCGGCGGCGATTGACGGCGGACGCATTTTTTCAGGATTACAGAGAGAAGCATCGCTTTCAAACGCTCTTTTTCTACTTCCGGCAACCGGTGGAGTTCCACGTAGACTACATGGTCGCATGTATGCAGTTTATCAACATCGTCGTGCATTCAGTGGAGGACATGAACTACCGCATTTTTCTGCAGTACGAGTTCTCGCAGCTCGGTCTTGACGAATATCTCGAGGTGCGCGACTCTAATATTCATGGATCGGGTTGATGGGCGGCTTTGCAGCTGTTGAAGCAGAACGAGAGCGACCAGCTGCAAGTACAGATCAGCGCCTACTTGGACAATACGTTCGATGTAGGCGCCCTGCTCGAAGACTCCGAACAGAAGAACTATTTGCAACAACAGACCGAACAGCTGACCAATCAGCTCTCATCGGTCGGTGCCATTGTCGCAATGCCGGGCTTAGTGTGCGCTTTGTAGGCTAATGAGCGATTGCAAGAAGTGGAGGCGGATTACATCAACCGGATCGCAGGTCTGGACAGTCGGATGCGCGAGTTGGTGAACGAAAGAGAGCGCCTGCTCGACTTGCACCAGAAGACCGACACGGAAGTCCACACGCTGCGCAAGACGCTCTCGCAGAAAGACCAGCTGTCGCGACAGGAGCAAGCGCGTCTCGAATCGCGCATTGCCGAGCTGGAAGCCGTGCAAAAGTCCATGGCCGGTACGCCAATCTTGCGCGCACATTTCTCGTCTTTTTCAAACGGACGTTTCGTTTTTGCAGCCGGTTTGCAAGTGACGCAATCGCCAGCCGCAAGAAGTTCTTCGCCGGCGTCTCGCCCCACCTCCACTCCCACACCACCGCCCCCCGCTCCGGGACCGACTAAGAAGGAAGCGGCGCCACCGCCGCCGCCACCGCCACCACCTCCCGGTCCACCGCCGCCGCCTCCATTGCCTCCGGTGGGCGGCGGGCCTCCCCTGCCACCTCCTCCGCCACCACTTGGCGGTCCAGCGGCGAACGACGTGATGACCATCAAGCGAGTGGTGCAGACCAGGTGCGTTGATTTGCTCGAGGGAATGTGTTGTGGAATGACACTATTCAGGAACAAATTGCCTCAACTGAATTGGACTGCGCTGAAGCCGAATCAAGTGAAGGGGACCGTGTTTCAGGATCTCGACGACGAGAAGCTGCTCGACGTCAGTGTTCTCTCTTTTCATCCACCAATACTCTAATGTGTATTTTCTGCAGAAAGTCGACTTTGGGCAGTTGGAGGAATTGTTCAAAATCGGTGCCAGCCAAAAGCAGACGATGTCGCCGGCGTCCAATCAACTTTCTCCAGGAAGCGGAGCAAACGGACCAAAGAGGAACACTTTGCTCGACCAGAAACGCCTGCAGAATATTGGTACGGCGGTGCATAGGATGATTGTTGCTTACCTGTCATTTTGCAGCTATCACGAAACGAAAATTAGCAATGCAGCCGAATGAGATCATGTACGCCGTACACAGGTATGAACGAATCCACAATCTTCAATCACTGTTGCTCACGGATTTTTTTTAGACTCGACCTGACAACACTCCAACCGGAAAGTGTCGATATTTTGCTGCGGATCGCGCCCAATGCCGAAGAGCTGCAAACTTTCAAAGATTACGAAGCAAAGCAGTCGTCATTGACGGCGCTCACCGATGAAGACCAATTCCTCGCCCAGGTAGGCGAATACTTTCTTGTTTTTTTGCGACAACTTTTACCCAAGACGAGTAAACGTTTATTTCGTTTATTTGCGATCGATTTTTTAGCTGGCCAAGATTGAACGTTTGGAGCACAAGCTGCGCATCATGCAATTCATGGGAAGCTTCACGGAAAGTGCCGACTTGATCGAACCCGTAAGCTCAATTTAGTTTCATTGCACATGTTCCTCAATCGTTTCGTTTAGCAATTCACAAATCTGACGGCGGCGTCGAAATGTGTTCGGGACGCGAAGGTGTTCCCCAAACTGCTCGAAGTGGTTCTGCTGTTCGGTAATTATATGAACAGCGCCCGACGAGGCGGTGTCTTCGGGTTCAAACTGGCCAGTCTTGACACGGTAATTTTTCCAACTAGCTTCCATCGTATTTGCTGATGGTGACTGATTTGTGCAGCTGATGTACGTGAAAAGCCCAACGGACCGATCTATGTCGGTGATGCACGTGCTCGCGCAGACCATCAAGGATTCTTTCCCTCAACTGCTGCCGTTTGGCCAAGATTTCAAATTCGCTGATAAGGCTAGTAAAAGTAAGAAATGCGCTCCCTCTGCAGTTTCTGGAGTCCAAAATTCAATTGCAGTGAATTTGGAAAGTGTCCTGTCGGATATGAAGGAGTTGGAGTGCGGCTACGAGCTGGCGAAGAAGGAACGCGAACTGAAGGGAGCCGACTGCCCGGCCGCGCTCGTCGACTTCCTCAACAAGTTTGACGGTCGGATGCGCGATTTGCAGCAGAACTGCAAACTCGCCATGGTACGATCGCTGCGCCACCCGTAGCTAAAGCTGACTAATTTTTGAATTCGTTCAGGACGCGTTCTCGTCGTGCGTCGAATTCTACGGCGAAACAGCGCGCAGTCAGCAGCCCAACACCTTCTTCACACTGCTGATCAACTTCGCTCAGAATTTCAGCCAGTCTCTGGCCGACAACGCCGATCGCGTCATGGCGGAACAGGTACAGTCGACCACTTTCTCTGTGCAATTGATTTGTTTGATTCGTTGACGATTGATTGTTTGTGCAGCTGAAAAAAGACTCGTCGAATCAGGTACGGTAGTATGCTTCAATCGTGTCTGGTGTCGGTACTCGATAGTCATCCGAATGTTTACGATTAGTTGTTTGCGCTCTTGTTTTCTTCGTCCAACCATCGATTGCATTGTAAACCATCGATTGCATTGTAGCGTGCGGCGGCCGAACACGACCGCAAAGAACGTCTGGCGGCGCAAAAACGCGACAAAGAGGCGGTGCTCGGCGAACTGGCGGAGCGTCTCTCGGCCAACGGCGGCGAACACCCGAAAATGCGCGACAACAAGATGCTCAAGCTGGAAAGCAGCCAGATGAAAGACGGCGACTTCGACAAACTCGTCAACGGTAGGTGTTCTCGTGCTCAATTCATAGATTCTCTTTGCTGGTGCCGCAAAGATTTGTGAACGCGAGCTTATCGTTCGTTGACAATGCGTGCTCATGCGTTCGTATTTCAGCAATGAAAGAAGGGGATTACGATTCGTTCCAAGCGAAGCCGTTGGCGGCGAACAGAAGGAGATCGGCGACACGCAACGGTCCGCCGACGGCGCCAAAAACGAAACATCTGAACGAATTGACGGACCGAACGCGGCCAGTCCGCTCGGATGTCTGAGCGCCGCTTGTTTGGCGACTGTGGCGGTTGTTTCTTGTGATATTTTCCGTACAACGCTGTTCTTGCGGTGAAACGGTGCGTGGATGTTCCATTTCTCGAGTAGTCAGTCGACACTGCGCAATTCGGCGCTTCTTTCGACTGCACTTGTAGAACTTTGTTAAAGTCAGTCATTTCCCGTTGCGCTTCTGTTTCTGAATGCATAATTCAACGATTGCCATTGCCGCCTGCAAATGATGTGAGCAGAATAAACAAAGTTACGAAAGCCGAGCTATCGATGGTGACTACTTTGTTCGCTTAAGTACAGACGTAACAATGCCGTCATAATCATTTAAGCGTATCCGTGTTGTTAAAGTCATAATTTTTCGGTGCGATTCACTGTCGTGTTCCATTTGTGCGCCGCTTTATAGTCTCGATACTGGAAAAGTTGATTGATGTTTTTCTCATCAATTTGTGACTTTTGTTTGCTGGTCCTTTGAAGCAAGAAAAATTTATTTTTCATTCTCGTTTGATGAACGAACGAAAATACAATGAGACATACATTTTACTTTTCGACAGTCTTTTCATGAATGCGCGAAATGAAGATGATCCACCAAATACTTTATAAGCTGCCGCGGGCACGATTCCATCGCGTCTGCAAATCCGATCAAATTTCATATAATTGTGTGAGCACACGAGCAACACGACCAACCTTCGAGTGAGATCGCCAGCTGCGTGTTGTTTTGGTACTCCACGGCCACGATCGTGATCGTCTTCGGCACGGCTCCATTTGTGCGCTGCGGACGTCGTTTCGTGATCCCGAGCACCCTGCGCACTTCTAAACGGCAATAATTCTTTTACCGAATGCACAGCAACACCACAAGTAGGTCGCACCAGGCGTGTCACTGTTCGACAAATTCGGACTCGTGCCATTTGCCTGAAAAATAACAACAGAATGCGCAGACGTCTGGAAGAGTTGGCTTAGAGCAACTACCAGAGCCGACGCGCCGCTGTCGCTCTCGTCCTGGTGGACTTGCGGTGCGGGGGACGCCCGCCGGCGCGACGAACCTCCGTCCGCCACCTTCGTTTCCATGTACACCGAATAGGGACGGAATGTGTCGCCAGAAGCGGTGTCGTCGACCTGAAAGCGTTCTTCTGGTGGAGTGCAAGCACGAGTGTTCCTTACGTGCGCTGAGACGGGCGATTCGCTGTTGAGACGCACCGGTGTGGTGGGGGTGGGCGATTTGTTGCGCCTGCCCATGGTTTTCTTGGCCTTGTCGTGCAACGCGGACGACGCCATGCCGCGCTTGACGGGGCCGCGACTCGTAGACGTCTCGCCGGCTTCCTTCGGCGTGTTTTCGGCGCTGTTGCTCGGCGGCGGCGATCGACTCCTCGATTTCGCCACCGTTTTCGGTGTTTCGTCGAGCGGTTCGGGCGACACCGACGGCGACTCGTCCGAATCGCGCATCCAATCCGAATTCGTCGAAAACTTGCCATTCTGCAAAGTTCAACAAGTCATCAGTACTGACAAAGTAGTTGCTGTCAAATACAAAACGAAATAGGTGTTACAATAAAAGCGTTCGCTTTAGATTTAATGCTCAATGCAATAAAGCAATGAAAATAAAAGACGCGCTTACTTTTGTCGCAGCAGTGAGGGAGGGACGAGTGCGGCTGAAACTGCCGGACGATGACGATGGAAGTTCTCGCTTTTTCTTGCTGGACGCCTTGCTGACTTCGAAGTCGACGTCGTCCTTGTCTTCGTTGCCGGACGAAGAGTCGTCCTCAACCTTTATCTTGGCGTTGCGGCCGCGTTTCTTGAACGGGATCTTGGCTTCGTCGTCTTCGCTGACCGGCGACGGGCTTCGACGTTTCTTGCTGCTCGAAGTGCGCGGACGTCCGCGTTTCTTTTTCGGCCTTTCATCGGAATCGTCGTCTTCACTGTTCGGAGTCGGTTGCCGCCGTTTCTTTGAGCTTCCACTGGTGGACGCTGCTCGAGAGCGCTGAAACCCATTGTTTTACACTGAAACAAAATCATGAGAACAAAAAAAACGAACGCTTTTAGCTGTGCTGTTCGATTGCACGCTTGCTTGTCCATTGAAAGCATCAAGATGATCCTGACAGTTGAGATTGTCTTCCGGTTCCCAAGTGCAATCATCTTCCGACCATCCTTTCCATTTCACCTGAAACCGTGTCGGATTCGCCCAACTTCTTAAAATACAAATGGAAGACCAATTTTTGCATGTTCCAAATCGTATAAATGCCATTTTCTATTCGCGAAATGATAAAAATTGTTTAGGAGGAAATTAAATTCAACGAATGCAAAGTTCAATAAAATCAATTGACCTCATATACGCGGATTAATTGAAGAACTCACGAGATATTCGGGAATTCCTTTGCGAATTCGTCGCTTGCGAATTGCTTCAACCTCGTATTGATCGCCCTGCTCGGATGCGGAGTTGTCGTCGGAACCATGTGGCTCCTTCGCGGCGTCCACAGCCGAATTGTTGGTGTCGTCTGTCGAACTGACTTCCTTCGTATCAGCCATGATGAGAACGGTTCCTTAGAATCGCTTTCAAAAATTAAAGGACGATCTGAGAATGTCTAACATTATTTTGTGACACATACACAACTCGGAAGGAAGAAGTCGGAACGCCACTTTTTCTTCTTCGAGTCAAACGAAAGGATCGTTGCGGAACGCGGATCATGCTATCATGCTTCAAAAATAGAAAAACGCACAATAATCAACGTAGGACATCAAAAAACCGTCACATCTCCGATTTAGAGAACGATATCGCGGATAACATCAGATTTTAACGATCGACGAAGTTGTTCGTGACGATTAAAAAGCTGTGAGAAAAGTTTCATTCCAGCAGGATTATTTCGCGGAGTTCCTGATCGTAAAGGAAAGATTTTCGACGCCCAAGCAGGGAAGGACAATGGTGGGCGGAGCGCATTGTTGGGGGGCGGGGTACTTCCACCCAGATTCCCAGGCGAGGCAATCGCTCCGGACGTCCTTCCGGGCTCTGGTTCTGCTGTTCGGTGCTGTGGGATCGTAGGATAGGGGGATGGGCTCGCGACTGAGTTTGCTGGAGAGATGGCGTGCTGCGTTTAGTCTACTTACGCGAAATTTTGTTCGGCACTCTAGTTTGCAATCAAAGTGACTCACTTGTATTTCATGTTACTCACTTGTATTTTGCTTCAGCCGTCGAGGGGGTGAATAATGCACCAGTACCATCATGGACAAATACCTGGACAACCAATGGACCAGCAACACGGACTCCAGCAAATGCACTACGGCCAACAACCGTCGAACAGTGCAATGCCCATGCAGCAGACGGTCATGCAGTCCGCACCGCCGATGCAACAACAGATGCGTCTGCGACTGCCCGGCCAGGGTCCGTCGTCGCTCGAAAGACCGACGCAGTTCGTCCTGCAGCAAGACGTGATCGGACGAGGCGCTCCACCTGCGCCGTCAGGTCCGCTCAAGCAGTTCCAGTCTACGCACATGCAACACACTCAGATGTGGATGCAAGAGCACTACGGCGACTCGGGCATCCAGACTATGGCTAGTTCCGCGGTTCGTCTTCTTTTGTTTGCGGGATACCATTTGATAATTGCTTTTAAGTCGTTTTGTTGTTGTGGGTATCAAATATCCAAGTGGTATAATATGCGCGTTTTTAACCGCCTTCTAGAGATATATCTCAGTTGCTCGAGTCTTTCAGGCGCCGTCGGTGCATTCGAACATGTCGGGTTTGAGTCTGCCGGACGACGCGAGCGTCATGAGCGGGTACCTGACGGAGGAGCAGCAGCAGCGCTTCGTCAATCTGCCCTACTTCGGCGGGCAGCCGAGTGAGGCGATGCTCGATCCGCACGCATTCGCCGCCGCTATTCCGGAAGTGATCAGTCTGCTGGCAGACGAAGACCCGGTTCGTTGCCATTCGCAATCTGTGGAATTGTGTCGACCGAGGTCGTTTGCAGGAGATCGTAACCAAAGCGACGCACATGGTGTATCGTTTTGCCAAATTTGAGGCGTCTCCTTCGCAGCAGCACGTCCCGAGCGCCGCCGTCAAAGGCACCGAATTGGTCGAGGCCCTTATGAACGTCATTCTTGTGCACGGCAAGAAAGAGGTGCGCTATTCGTTTCTATCTTTCTTATGTTCAAAGATATTTTCAGATTGTCAATAATGCGCTCGGATCTCTTTTTCACATGTCAACGCGGCCGGACACTTTAAATGTACTTAATCAAGTAGTAATCAAGTCAAACGGGCAGTTGATTCTCGAAATCGTCAAACGAATGGGGTGCGGCAATATTCTTTTTATTTCGTTGTTTTCATTGGATGTGATTGCAGATCAACGAATCATGCGTACAACAATTATGCTCTGCTCACATTACACAGTTTGCTCGAACAAGAGCCAGTCGGCTCTAAACTGGCTCGATCGTTCGCTCGCAGTGCAAATGCGCTTGTGAATATTGTCTGTCGACTGGATGGCCACAACGAGAAACATCTGACAATTGCCATCGATTGTGCGCGACACATCTACCAGCACAACACTGAGCAAAAGGTCGTTTCATATTCAATCAATTGCTTTCCAAACCAATAAATTTGTGCGAATGTTTTGTTGCAATGACTAATTTTTAAACCACTCCTTTTTATTGAACAAATTTCGTCGATCCTCGTTGCAATTTTGACACGTTGATTATTTATCTGACTTATTGCTTTTTCAGCTGAATTTTGTACAACTGGGTGGACCGGCAAAATTAGTTCATATTCTGCGAACATGCAACTACGAGAAGCTGCTGTACACGACGAGCAGCGCGCTGAAGGCTCTGGCCGACTGTTCGCAGGCCGGCACGAGCACGGCACAAGCGATCGTGGACGCGGGCGGCATCCAAGCATTGTCTCTGCGACTGGACCACGCTTCCCAGCGATTGGTCATCGCCTCCCTCGAATGTCTCTGCGCCGTCAGCGACGTGCGAACCAACGCCGATGTTCGCGACACCTTGGGAAAACTGCTCCAACTGCTGGGAGTGAGCGATGGTCGCGTCGTCTTGCATTGTCTCGGCATCCTCGCCAACATGGCCGCCAACAATCCGCAAAACAAAGTAAACGCATCTTACTTGCGCTCATAGTCGTTGTTCATCGTCGTGTCTCTTTTCAGCAATTTTTGTTCAAGAGCAAGGCGATCGCCTGGTTGCTGCGTGTTCTGCGTGCCGCTTACGTGGAAAATCTGAACTATTTGTCGCCGACACAGCTGGAAGACGTGCAGGAAATGGCCCTGATGACTTTGCGCAATCTGACGACTGGCTTCGATGGCGCCGATCTCGCCCAGCAAGAACTGATCCACACGCCGGGCGCCGTTCAGCTCTATCTACGATCACTGATCAATATGCGACCAAAGATTCTCAAGCAGACTCTCATGGTCAGAAGTTTCAGCATGTTGATGATGGTTTCAATTTTCATCTTTAGATTCTAAATCGTGCATCTCAGTATGAAGCTAATTTGCCATTCCTGCGAGACGCCTTCGACGATATCCCAGAAGAAACGTTTGTCAGCGCCGTCTCGCGTGCTGTTAGTGTCGCTCATGGACAACGGTCAACAATGAACGCGGTCAGAGCCCAATCAACTCTTTTCACCTAGTCTGAGAATATTGCAACCACTTTCTTGTCATTTAGAACGAAGTGGAAGGCGTGAAAATGTCCGATTTGTTGTCGCCCGGCTTGGCCACGCTGCAGAACTTGAGCCACGAGCCGGTGCTGTTTCGACAAATTCTCGACCTGACGAAAAAAGAGCGCAGTGATTCGGAGCAGTTGAAACCGATGCAAATTCTCCATCAAGCGACGGAGGAGAATGTGAGACGGAGTGCGCTGGGATTTCTGCACGAGATGGTGCGCGAGCCGAACGTCGCCACTCAGCTGCTGGCCGACTCGAATGCCATGCATCTGTTCCAGTCGTTTGCTCAGTCGCAAAGTCAGGCTATTGGTACGTTTTCTTTATTTAATTAAGTAGATTCGGTAGAAGGAAGACTACATATGATGTTGTTCCTTGTTCGACATCTTTCACCGCCGTCTACATATCGTTTTGCAGCTACATATGCAAGGGGAATTCTCGAACAACTGCATTTGCACCGGCAACAATCTGGCTCAATGGGCGATGACTTTTATTACCTTCCTGATGGTTTCCAGGTTCGATCTATCCATAATTAAACGCAATCACCAGAAAAATTTTCCTTCATTGCAGGATTTTAACGATCCTTTTGCCAGTTTTTTGGTGCAAAATGCGTCGGCTGAAGGAGACATGTCCACGGCGGCGGCGACGGCATCGCAACCGCTTTGTACGTAATTATGTGATTGGAACGGAATCTAAGATTGGCAATTTTAGTGCCGTATCCTTCTCCAATGATGGACCTGGACAACCAACTGGGCAGTCCCTCAAGTCCCATGCAGCATCTACAAATTGGTTCAACAACGACTGCACCGAACTAATATTTTTCGGCGGAACTCAATGTTGCTTGTGTCATATTTCCTGTTTCACTATTTTGTTGGCATACATTTCGCTACCAATTATATAGTTGTAAGTTTTGTTGTCAGCAGGGAAGCTTTAGAAAGATGAATCGCGGTGCGAATTTGCGTTTTATGCAAGTGACGGTGTCTTCCTGTATTATGCAATTTTCATTATTTTGCCCAAAGAAGTACATTGATTAAATTTGTTTTTAGCAGAACTTGACAAATTCACAACTCAAATTGTGAAACATCAAGTTGCGAGGTTCAAATTTTAAGAAACGAGCCACACAACACAAAATTACAAGTGATGTTTAGGAAAAGCCGAAGCTAATAAAACGATAGTAAAACGAATGTGCATGCAATGCACAAACAATATAAAAACGAAAGAAAATGGCGAAACGAAGCTTTGGAAGGATGACGACGAATCACCAGAAGAATGAACCATACATTTCTGGTCTGAAATAAAAGCATTACTGCACCACGATAAAAACTGAACGATAGAAAGTATTGAAAATAGGAACCAAAATAAATTAACTCCGTTACTAAGGTAATCGGACGACTAGATCGGGAGCTGCCGTTGTAACACAATACTGACTAACGAATCATAATATCGTGAGTATGGCAATTGGCAAGCAAGGAGTAATTACTTGGCGTTCTGCTTGGGCTGCGTCGATTGGAAGACGGAGCTGGCGGCCATCAGGTTCTGAATGTACTGCCCCAGCACCTGGTTCTCAGATCGTAGCTTCAGACTTTCTTCCTTCACACTGTCCACTCTTTGACTCAGATCTGAACAATCAGATTGCAATGCAGCCGAATGAAAAACAAACAAACAAACCGTCGAGGGTATTCTGCAGTTCCAGCACCTGAGATATAAGTCGCGCCTTTTCCTCCTGGTCTTCTTCCGGCTCTTCGCGAGGCAGCGGATTCGCCGGTCTCGGCGTCCTGCCCCCCAACTGCAGAGAACTGGTTGCATCGTCTGCAAGTTAAAGCAAACCCATAAACCACTGACTCATCACAGCACTGAATACGCGCAAAACTGTACCGCCAAGAAATGAACAACAAAAACGCAAGAGGAACTCACCGCCTTCGTCGGCCAAAGGAATGTCTGTGTCGGCGTCGGCCATCTTCATCAGATTGTATCTAACGGTGTCGTTCTCTCACCGTTCTCCGTCGACTGGACGATCTTCGACTGAAATAACGCAGATCGATGGCACCGATTTAGACTGGACACGGCCGCGATGTGGTCGCACTCTTGTAATGTGACTACGGTATTGCCAGGCACGCAGCCGAATGTGAGTGTGAGTGGATAATGCTCCTCAGCGTCCAACTGACCAACCAACGACGACGTGGCAGAGATCGGCCACGGCGGTCCACTGTTCCATCGAGCAAGTAATTTTCGCAAGATAACCGCTCCACCGACCCGAAATTATTGGAAATCGAAGCGCCGCTAGCTACGCTGATTCCTGGGAGGCTTCAAGAGGATATTTCGATTAGTCCTTGAAGGACGCAACGTGCCAATTAGTGCAAGATGATCACCGACGTCCAGTTGGGTGTGATGGCCAACATTGTCGGCGTGACCATTTTCGTACTGGTCATCCTCTTCCACTACATCATCGCCAACGACAAGAAGCTGAGCAAGGAGCATGGCAAGAAGGACTAAAGCGTACTCGCTCATGGTCGAGTCTCGTCCCTAAATTTTCCGTTTTCTTTCTTGGTAAGTCGTGCCGCGTCTTCTGCGACTGACCGAGTCGGTTGCAGATCGAGGGTCTTTGTTGCTCGTGTTTCTGTTGGGGTGCGTCCGTGCAGAGCGATGGGCGATGCGCACACGGCTCAGTTCGCGAGCAGAGGCCACGCGCCCCGCCCGCCGGCCAGTCCGCCGCCAGACGGCCGCTACTCGCGTCAGGGAGCGGCCAGTCAGCTCGGCGCCCGGTCTGCTTCCGTGTACAGGTGAGCAGGGAGTGCATGCACGCCAACGAAGATTCCTTGCAGCGATCGGACCGTGGGCTGTCTCACGCACGTGCGGATGACGGCGATGGCCAAGTGTTCGCGCTACTTCCGTCGTCTGGTTCGTTTCCGCCAGATGGACTTCGAGTTCGCCATGTGGCAGATGATTTATCTGCTCGTCCGGCCGCAGAAAGTCTATCGCAACTTCATGTATCGAAAACGTAGTAGCCGCTTGACTTGTCGCCGTCCGTTCCTCACTGAGCCGTGCCGTTTTCAGGTACGAAAGACCAGTGGGCTCGCGACGACCCCGCCTTTCTCGTGCTGCTCAGCGCCGCTCTCGCTCGTAAGCCGTGGGTTGGATGCGTCCCGCCAATGATTAGCTTGCAGTGTCGAGCATTCTGTTCGCGTTTGTTCTTGGTCTGAGTGTGTGGGGATTCGTCAAGTTCTTCATGTGGGTGGTATTTATCGACTGCATCGGCGTCGGTGTGGTCGTGGCCACATTGTTATGGTGAGTGCGATCTCGCTTCGGCGTCCTCAGCTATCGTTGCAGGTTGGTGTCGAATCGGTGGCTCAGACGCGTCGACGATCAAGACGTGGAGTGGGGCTACTGCTTCGACGTCCATCTTAACGCCTTCTTTCCCATGCTGACATTGTTGCATGTGATCATGCCAGTTTGCTTCTCAGGTTGGTGCCTTTCCATTCATTGGTCTGATGCGAGTAAAATTGGTATTTCAGTTCTGATCAACTATCCCAATCTATTGGCTCGCTTCTTCGGCAATACAATTTGGTTTGTGGCCATCGGGTACTACGTGTACATCACGTTCCTCGGATATACTGGCACGCCCCAATCCAATCACTTTCATCGATCTCATCGTTTTCTTTCAGCGTTGCCGATACTCAAGAACACGCACATATTTCTGTATCCGTTCACATTCTTGTTCATCTTCTACGTGGCGACGGTGACCGCCGGGTGGAACATTTCGCAGACGGCGATGAACTTCTACCACTTCCGTGCCGAGACGCACAATAGCTAGGGAGCATCCGTTAACAATGTGCACTATTCAATCAATAATCTATCCATCGGTGTTCATCCATCGGTGTTGAAACACCCGTCATCAACTGTTGAGCGCGTCTGCTATTTCTTGTCATCAATACAATGTATAAATATTTCCTTCTGCGCAAAGTTTAGAAGCAAGTTATGCTCGCGTGTGCAAAGGGTTATCTTGCTGCACTAATCGTTATGCTGCGCCTTGGCTAATATTTTTGTGACGGATTTTTGATTTGTCTTTAAATGTTGTTTGCGTGCAACTTAAAAAGGAAAACGATAAAATTTGCGAAATGCTCGTATAATGTGTCGGTACATTTGGTAGCTAAAGAGATTAGTTATTCGCAAAAGAATAGCATAAGTAGTTGCGTAAGATGTCAGGTTTCTATCTTGCTACGGATTTTCTTATTCTTGACGGAAGATGGCGGTGCTGCTGCTATGTTGGACGAGCGTGTTCGTCCTCGGCTGTCTGCAGAAGAAGGCAGTGACGCAGACTACCAACACGAGCCAGCAGACCGGCGACAACAACAAATCACAGCCAGTCGACCCGGTCCCCGTCCGGTCGCAGCGCACGAAGCTCACCTCTCCCACCAACCAACCCAACACATTTTACTTATACATTCATACTGCCCGACTATGATCGCTCATATCCCTCTATCTAAGGTTGATCGAACACACTAGTCGCCATTGTGAAACGTCTGATTTGATGATGCACAAAGATTCGCAAAGGATACTGACGCAGTGTGTGATCTTATCGGTTCGGTCGAGGTACGTTCAAATGATCGGAACACAAAAGATGCGCTGACCCACAAACAATTTCGCATCAATCTCTACGCAACCATGCTGAAAGTAGAGCTTCGGCATTTGCTTCTGTACAATTCTCAGCAGTTGTGCACGGATGAAATAAATAGAGAACACATTTGACCAAGAGGTTTTATTCAAGGTTTGCGGTCAGA
>JAQGCX010000121.1:0-26255 GCA_034700205.1 Plectus parietinus
TATGAGGTTCTGATCTTGGGGGGTATATACCCCCCCCCCCCCAGCCAGGGATCGCTACCACCCCCAACCGAAAAAACGTGCCCATGTCTGGGGGGGTACCCCCCTAAACCCCCCTGGCTACAGCTATGGTTCCAAGTAATCGACGATCCTGGTCATGTCTTTTTTCTCGTATTAAGAAAGCAGATGAAAAGGAAAGCCAATCTTCGAATCCACGCAGCGCACGGTCTCTGGATGGTTCGGTGCGCCAGAGGTGACCAGTTAAACATGAGACGCTGAACAACGCAAGGAATTTGTCAACAAACCACACAAACGGTAATTGTTTATTTTTGCACCATATCTATCGGCAACCGAAACAAAACAATGAGCTCCAACTAGGCACATGCACTAAGTTAACACTTTTATTTGACCACTATAATCGGCAAATTGTGATCGTCAGGCTCGGCACCCGGCACTGCATACATAGGTCATGTTATATCACTATTTTTCAATCAAAAATGTAGTACAAGTAGGCCTACAGCCTTTCAAAGAGCGAAAACTGTTGAATTGTAGATGATCACAGTTTGAGCTTTCGTTGGTACTCTTTCGGGTCTTGGCGACAGACGCATTTGGACTGTTTCAGATCGACGGTACTTTCGGATTTCTGCACACAGCTGCACATCTGGGTGTTCTCTTCGGCAGAGCAAGCATTGAGACATTTCTGCACGTAGCTCATGCACGCCGGCATTTTGAAACTCGCTGGAAAAACAAAGGCCAATGCTTGAGCAATTCATCGATCAGTTGGATCTTACTCAAGGCCTCGATCTTCTCTTCGTGAAGATTGTCTTTGGTGGGGGCGCAAATAGTTACGGTGGCGATGGAAAGAACGAACAGGGCGACCGCGATTCGGCACATTCTCGGATCGGCAGATGGGCGACAGACAGCGACCTTGCAAGAAGCTTGAGAATGATATCGAATGGCATTGCTTGGCGCAGTTTTATACGTCTAATTCGATCCCACGCCGCGGTGGGAGAATTTAGGCGCACGTGACTCAACTGTATATGCATCAGTGTAAAGTTTTGTCTGATCGAAATGAAATAGCAAGCGGCAGACCTTGGCTTTCGAGAACAACATGCTATGGCGTTTTCGAGTCAGACCACGCAAGAGTTCTGCCAAATTCATACATACCGCCACTTTTTCTTCGTCCACTACACGTGATGTTCATCTCGAAAACACCCCCTCACGATTCAACCATTGTCCGAAAACTGTTTGGGGACCATGGCCGACGTGCGGACGAGTTTGATCGTTTTCGTTTTCTAAGGGCGCCTTCAAACGAGGGTCTGGCCTTGAATGGAACATGGGACCTACCGTTAACTTGACTGATCAGTGATTACTGTACTCAGTGCCGCACGCAAAAGAACTAGTCGGTCGGTCTTCTGTGACAGTGACGATGTCTGCGATGAAAAAATGGTCTTTTGACTTACATGATCGTCGAATTTTAGAAAGAGTTGAGCATCTGTCTTCACAGAGCGAAAGTCTGCGAGTTTGCTGAATGCCAGAATTGATTAGCTGAGCGTCCAAGGCAGATTTGCTGTTTGAGGAAGGCGCGGCGCGCTTAGAGGAAAATGTCCGGGCGCTATGAAGTGAGGAGTGAGCAGGTAAGTTCAGCTTTTTTTAAATCAATTTCGAGAAATGGACTTCTTTTCTTTGGGGATGCAAGATAATAATAAATGATTCGGGCGGTAAAACTAATGCGAATGAAGATGAGGATTAAGATGGGCTGTGGATTGATGCGACGGCAGCGATAATTCATCTTTAATCGTAGAGTGCGGATGAATCTTAATTTAGAGCTGTTTATTCGCATCGATCAGCGGGGATGGTGCCGATTTGTCGGTCGACACCAACCTCTTCTGTGGTTGTCAGTTTGGCGGCGACGGTCGTTTTTGCGCACTGTCAATTGCGTTGCCCTATTTAGAACACTGACGATTTCAGGTCACTATTATTGTCCGATATACGGACGATACGGGCGCTGATGGCGCTGCAGTGCCGTTCGATATTGTTCGTCTCGTCAGCGAACATCAGCAGAGCTTTGGCCAGCACTTCTGGCCATGCGCAACATTCTCCCACCAAGACCGATCCCGAAGAACGTAAACGGATTATTCGAGATGGTCCGACCTTGCAAGATTTCATCGCCGCTGGTTTGTAACTTACTTTCCTTACCCCATCCTTCTTTATTTGCATTAATTATACTTTTGTATTATTCCCCAGTTTTTGCGCTTTTACAACAAATTCTCAAAACCTAATTAAATATTACTATCCGGTAGATGGACACATGTAAGTTGGTCAATTTTGCGCTTTCAGGTTCGCCGAGTGAAGAGATGGCAACTTATGATGGAAAGTTGAAGTTGGAGAAGGGTGACCGCCGCCTGCGATTGCCCCCGTGGTTGAAACGCGAAATTCCGCTCGGCGATGCGCAGTACTTGAAGATGAAGAATCAATTGCGTGGCCTGAAGTTGGCGACGGTGTGCGAGGAGGCGCGCTGTCCGAACATCGGCGAATGTTGGGGCGGCGGTCCCGACTCCCCGTCCACAGCCACCATTATGCTCATGGGCGATAGTTGTACCCGAGGCTGCCGGTTCGTCCACTTTTTCTCATATTCTCTTTCATCCTCTATCTTTTGTTCTATCCATTTTATTGTATTTATATAATAGGTAGCTTTTAGTGAGATCATGACGTGTTTTTATTTATTAGTTCTAGAAACATCTGAGCCGATCTTAAAAGTCCAGGTCCTTAGCAACGTAGAAAACGCTTGGAAATTAATCCAGCTAATCACCCTGAGGCGTTTCCTGTGTTCGTCATTGTCAAAGTGATGTCTTATTGCGTTCCGTTGCAGGTTTTGTTCTGTGAAGACTGCGAAAGCGCCCGCCCCACTCGACCCGAACGAACCGGCGAACACCGCCAAGGCCGTCGCCGCATGGGGCGTCGAGTACATCGTCTTGACGTCGGTCGATCGGTAGCTTTTGCCTGTCGCGATTTTGTCGAACGAATTATTTGCTTTTTTTTCAGTGATGATTTGGCGGATGCCGGTTCGGCGCATTTTGCCGAGACGGTCGTAGAGCTTAAGCGACAATGTCCGCACGTGCTGGTGGAGTGTCTCGTGCCCGACTTCAGCGGCGTGGTGGAGCACGTGCACCGACTGGCGTTGTCAGGCATGGACGTCTACGCGCACAACATCGAGACCGTTCGACGTTTGACGCCGGCGGTGCGGGACCCCCGCGCCAAGTACGATCAGTCGTTGGAGACGTTGCGTGAAGCGAAACGTGCCAACCCATCGTTGGTGACCAAGTCGTCGATTATGCTCGGTCTGGGCGAGACGGACGACGAAGTGCGCACCGCATTGGAAGACCTGCGCGCCGCCGACGTGGACGCAGTCACGCTCGGACAGTACATGCAGCCGACGAAGCGACATCTGCTCGTCAAGGAATTCGTCACGCCGGAAAAGTTCGCGGAGTGGGAGGCGGTTGGGAAGCAGATGGGCTTCCTGTACACGGCGAGCGGGCCGCTCGTGCGGTCGTCGTACAAGGCGGGAGAGTTCTTCCTGCGCAACGTGTTGAACAGCAGAAGACAGAAGGGGACGAGCGACGGCGCTGACGTGTCGGCGGCTACATTGTGATATTGTGCAATGCTATATATGAAGCCGTTGACGGCGCGTGACTCTATTAGTGTCCGCTTGATTAGAAACACAATGCTCGCTTGTGTGTCTAATGATGGTTGCGTTGGATCGGTCGCCTCGGCGCCGTCTTCCCGTGCGGAAGGCTATTTGCCTCTTCTCCGTTGTCGCCTTCGCTCGTGTCATTAACTGCCAATAAGTATAGACCAAGTCATTTCAGTGTGCGCATGGGTTCGTCGCGATGCCGAAGCAAATCACTGGCGAAGCGCGTGTGTCCTATGTCTGCGACAAGTACGCGCAGTTGTCCAAGGCCGGTCTCAACGGCAAGATCTTCGTCGTCCCCAGTTCCGTCGTCGGACAGCGCATGGGCGGCTATCCGCCTATGACTGAGCTGCTCAATCCCTATGATTACGTCGCCTTCGAGGCCGAATCTCAGGTAGGAATGACTCATTTCCATCCGCGTCATACCCACGCCGGCTTGCAGGCTGAGAAGAACGGTGTCAAGTGGTGCGCCGTCGACGGGTCTGTCAAGAGAATTCGCGCCGCCAAGACCTACAGCGACATCGGGACGGTGACCAAAATGGACGAGACGAACGGGCAGTACGGCTTCATTCACGCGCCCGACGGCTCGAGCGTCTTCTTCAACGCGAACGTCGTTCGTCCCGAGACCACCGATGTGATGAAGGTGTTTAATCGCAACCAGATGGTGCGATTCAAAGCCGTCGAGCAGCCCGACAACCGACTGACGCCGTGGCGCGCCGTCATGGTCTGTCCGAAGAATTATAAGGAACCCAAGGATGCCGCGCCCATTCCCAAGATGATCGGCGTGAGTCGGCCACTGAACGCGACAAACGGAGCGGTCTCGCAGAGCGCCGTCAAAACTTTCGACCCATTCGGTGGGTGGTTGGAGAGAAGCGGTCCGCCTACAATGTTAATTGCAGACTCGTCACACTTTCGAGCGCCAGAAACAACATTCTCGGGCTTCAATGGTATGTTCGACTCGCCATTCAACAGCGGCGGGGGCAGCGACCACAGCGCATCGGGCTCGCCTCGACCGGACACTCCGGGGAGCGGCGGGCCCTTCCGGGTGTACGATGCGGTGAGCAGTCGGCAGCCGACGACGTGGCAGACGACGCAGCCGATCGTGGACGGGCCGGCCAAGTGGTTCGAGAGTCTGTTGCCGACGGACGGGTCGACGCAGCCGACGGCGCACGAGCAGCACGGACAGGCGCGTTTTGCGCTGGACAGTCCGTACACGAGCATCGTCGACGTCCTCAGCGACATGGCCCATAAGCTCTCTTTCACCACTAGCGCACATAATTGCAGTGTTTGTGCGCGCCATTATACTAATAACGGTAATTCTACTAACGACATGTCATAGTATCGGATCATTCGCCGAATGGAGAGTATGAATTATGAGAGAAAATTAGAAATCTTGGTTCGAGCTGTGCTTTTCTTGCGCATCGATGTTGTGCTTGTGCGCTTAGCGTCAGTGACAGTGGTGCTCTGTTCCTCATCTTTCATGTTGTGTACACCGTATCTTTGCGATGGGCTGGGGAGTGGGTACTGAGATGAGATGTCTTGCCGTATGTTCAGCTTTTCGAACGTCATACTCAGCATCAGTATTGTGATGCTCGTTTATTCGATTCACATATGGTTTAAGGCTTCTTCTGTTCTATTCGGTTCAAATCAATGATATTTCTTTCGTGTTCAGTGTTGTAAACTTATTATTGTGTGTGCACTTTCATTTCTCTTCAGAAATCATAAATATACCGTAATTAGAAATCATAGTAATAGTATCAGAGTGCATTTTAATTACAGATTAACTATTGACCCGTGCAGCTACTTTCAGTGATTGAAGTACCATACACTTGTGCATGTGAGTACGTGTGGCACTTAAATGTTCATAAGTAATTGTTGACTATCTGTGCTGTATGTGACACCTGACCGTACAAAGTAGCATGGTACTTACTGCTGGTTCGTACATGTGATCGCCAGATCAGTGATAAGTATTGTTCTTTGCGTGCATGTCGCCAAAGCCATGGAACATCAAGCCAGTGATGAAGTAAAACTTTCTGCCTTCTCTTGTGTCAGAAATCGATTTGATCGTGGTCGACTCGCCAAGTGTCAGTCACTGGCACCGTTCTCGCGTCACGCATTCGCATTGTGAACTTTGATACAGTTTTGTCGTCAGCAGATGCCAATCGAAGTGTCGGCGCGTTTGGTCCGCGAAGCCGGTGTCTTTCTCGCCGGGGAAAGCGTCGACTGCGAGGTGACTGTCCGCAACAGACGAGCTGGGTTCGCTAACGTTTTCATTCGCATGCACAACGTGCAGTCTATTGTCCAGCGTCATGCGTCGTGCAACAAGTTCCTTTATAGGGGGCCCGGTGTGGTGGAATCATTGGCATGGTGCAGCGTTCAGTTGCACTGCCAAGAAGTGCTGAACGGTGGGCGAGTGAGAGTACCAGCGAGCAGACAGCAAAAGAAGTCGACGCACGGCGCTAGCACGGCGTTGCTGCCGGGCCGTGGCGAAAACGGATTCACCGTACACGCGTCTCGACCGACCGTCTTGTTTTGCGATTTGCAATTGCTGCCAGAGGAATCTCGCTCCTGTACGTGTGTCCGCGGTGTCATCTGACGCATTCGCATCGTTGCAGTTCGATGCACTGAACTTCTTCCGGAAGACGACACGCCGCCGTCCTACAAGGGGCACGCCGTCAAGTATATGTACAAGTTGACGATTGGCGTGCAACACGTCAACTCGCCCGTCAAACTACTGCGCATACCTTTGCGTGTGTTGCGCATTCTTACTACAACAGGTATATTGTGTTTGAAAACTAATGAAATGGTGTGTTGCTCAGGCTTTTCGCATTTGTGCGGCGAAGAGGAGCGCATGTCACCTAGCAATCCGTTTCTCAATTCGCAGCTAACCAAAGCGAGTGTGCTGGAAATTGCCAATCAAATGATCGAAAACATCACCGCCGTCAGAAATTGTCGTCAGTTGCCTTGCATCCACAGTCACTATAGCTGCAGTTGCCAATTTTTTTCAGATATTTACAGCATTACCAATTCACATGGACGAATCGGCAGTTTTACTCTTTTCAAAAATGGATTTAAATTGGGAGAAGACATTTTGGGACGGTTTTCATTTGAAGATGGTCAAGTTGCTTGCGTTCAGGTAGGGCGAAGTATTTTGACGGAGTTAAATGAGAATAATGTATTTCAGTATTGCGTGAGTCTGCAATCGATGGAAGAGCTGACTGACGAATACAAAATGAAAGGGGATCAATTGGCAACGGTGACGACGCACGTGACACAGCACGCGGTTTCGTTCTTCTACGCTCAGTCTGAAGTGAAGCTGCACATTCCCTTGACGGCCACGCCTACCTTCTTCACAGATGTTGGTAAGAAATAACAGCCAGCTCGGCCCATCGCCTACTCCTCTTATCGCCATGTATTTAGTCCATCTGAAATGGCGACTTCACTTCGAGTTCGTCACCAGTACCCAGCCGTTGTCCACCAACACCAACAAGGACGGATTATGGACCGCGCCCAACGAGCTCGACATTGAGACCATGGTCTGGGATTTGCCAGTCAAAGTCTTTCCGTGCAGTCCACTCAACGCCTGCCTTACAACTATTGAAACTGAACACTGCGCAACATTGGTTGTGTGATAGTGCAAGAATGATCAGTGAATGCAGTTCGTATTTATTGTTCCAGCGAAGTGAAATGAACGGTATTATCATTAAAAGTACATACGGCAACAATCGTAGTGGAGTTTTTGCTAACACCGTATAGCAGACCTTTGCCAATGTCGCAATCGCCGCCCACAACAATGAACTCGTCGGTTAGCACATGCCAGCCACCATACATCGCGGCCACCAGCAGACGACCGTCCAGACACTGCTCCACCGCCCAAACGCCGCCGCCCACATTGACTTCCCTCAAAGGGACGGTCAACGAGCGTTCATCCCACATCCGAAGGCACTCGTCGTAGGAACCAGAGAGCAACTTGTCTCCCTTCTGCGATACGAACACCACGCCGCTGCCGTGACTCCGATTTGTTAGCATCGGTCGCTGCACTCCCACACGCAAATCCCAGATCTTCAACAGACCATCATCGGCTCCAGAATACACCAAAGATCTGCAAGATAACAGAACAGTTTAAACGAGTTTAAACAGTCTTCTAATATATACTAACTCGTTCGAACCAAAAGCGCAAGTCCACACTTCACAAGGTTCGGCAGTGAACGGAAGAGAATGTGCCAACCAAGACTCGGTCACTCGGCCTTGGCACAGGTCGACGATGTGCATACGACCGCAGTGGTCTGAAACCACCGCAGTCTGCGGGTCGTTCGGGCGATTCACGTCCACTGACAAAAGCATCGTGCTCGAATCGGTCACCTCTGTCTTCTAAAGCAACGAATTTTATTCTATCCTGAGGGTCGATTAGCTCACGAAATTGATAGTCGCACTGTCCTGCTGCACAGCGAGCAGACAAAAACTGCCATCCGTTAGCGCAGAAATTAACGTTGGGCATCCGGAAACACTGATCCATTTGAAACGAAAAACGCCCGCGTCGCAGTCGACAAGAAATCGCAAAGACGGACAGCCGTTGATCTGCGAGTAGAATTCACATCCGCCTTGACGACGATCGGCCTGCTGCGGATCGAGGTGATAAGTCCCAACTGCCAGCAAATCTGGCAAACTGTCGAACGGGCACCAAGCAACTGACGCGGGATTGAAGTGAGTGCCGATTCTGTTGTACAACATTGGGATGCGAATACAAGAATACACAGACGCGACGAACAGAAATAATAGCGGAGTGAGTTCAGTTCTGGCGAGAAGATCGCTCCGTCTCGAGCAGACACTCGCGGACGAGGATGCGCGCGTGGATGATGGAGCGCTTCAGTCGTTCCGCCGACATCTTGTTGCCCGTGTAGGTGGGACGGATGTCCTTGCCGAGCTCCTCGATCACCGCCAGCAACTGGCTGTACTTGCTCTGAGGCAGCTGCGGGGCGGGCACCGAGTATTGCGGAAGCGTGGCCGTGTCTCGCTGCTGCGGAATCGGCTGCTGCCCGCCAGAAGACATGTCCGCGAAGAGACGCTCGATCGAAAGAGTAGTCGACTGCTTGAACAGATCGGGAGAACTGCTCAACAACAACCACTCAATCAAATTCGCAAATGCCGCTGTCGAAAACAAACTTTGTACGACAGACTAAATATTCGCTGCGTCACTTACCACAAACTAAACAACGGAATTCAAGGAAATTAATGATACGCAATACAATAGCATGATAGAGAGTTGCGCGAAAGAGACGAGGGCGCGGTCAGTTCTCTTGGTGACTCGACGACCGATTCACCTCACCCCACCACTCTCTTTGTCGTCACTTCTGCAAGTCGGCCGTTAGTACTACATATCTCAATTTCGGAAATGTCGGAGCAGGTGAACAGCGCCTTGCTTGATTGTTAATTGATTCATTGCAGCCATTCAAACTATTTTCAGACGTTCACGTATGAAGTGGCCATGACTTGCGAAGGCTGTGCCAACGCCGCCCGCAAGGTTCTCGGCAAGCTAGGAGGTAAGCTGAGACTGTCGATTGGTCGATAAACCGAAGCCATTGCAGACAAGGTGAGCAAGGTAGACATTGATGTTGCGGCGAAAACAGTGAAAGTGACCACGACCGCCTCACAAGACGAAATTCTGGAGACGCTGAAGAAGACTGGAAAAGACACCAAGTTCATCGAATGAGAACCCTCGTCCAAGACTGAAACTACTCACGCCGTTGTGAATGTGATATTTCGTTTTATTTTGCGTGGCATTCTTTATTTATATGGTTGATTTGTGATGTTACTGAACATGATCGACAAATCGAATCACATGGTTTCTCAAACGTTAATAGCTGTACTTGAAGTTATACATTGACACAACCAGCGATGATTATCATTGCATTGGGACGAACCCGGGAGTGATATTTGGCACACGTAAAGGAATCAACAGTGCGTAGCACATCAGAAACACATTGCAAAACGGGTAAAAATTGGGCAAATTTTGTGACCGTATTCAAGCAACTGGTTGTTAGAATTCCAGTTAGAAGTCGCCCGGTGGACCAACGGCATTCTCAGTTTCACTTATGTAGGGGCAGAGCTGAGAGTCGTCTATATCACTCCCAATTACCACTGTTGCAGGCTTCAGTAGGAACTTGCTGTACATGCCTTGCTTCGACAAATCCTCAGGGGCGTTTCGCGCATGCTTCTGAAGTCACCAAACCTAATTCCATCGCACAGCACTCAAACATACCCGAATGAATGCAACAGCTTTTCGAGCATCCACAATGTTCATCTGTAGTTTAGCACCCCAAGAAATTAATGCCAGCGGCTGAAATTACTTTCGTTTTCATCCATTGTGACAGCGAAAAGCGCCGACTGACATAATCTCTGGGTAAATGGCGATATGGCGTAATGACGTGGCGATACAGACATGATGTGACAATCGCCCGCAACTTGCGCAGTTGGTCCAGATCGACGCAAGGGTGGTAGAGCAGGATGATCGAGCCGTGCTGTAGAAACCACATGCACATGGCACAACTGTGCAGCTCTTACCTCAAGGTTGTGCAGCCATCGCTGCGGCGGGAGATAGAGATACTCTCCGTAGATCGCCCAAATCGGCCGATGATGTCCCCTGAACGACACTAATCCAATCGCTGTCGCAAAGTGAACGTTACCGTTACCGTAATGGAGGTGTATCAATGTAGGGAATGGTAGCATTCATGCAGAAATGATTCACTTCGTCGGACTTCGGATCGAAATGAGGAATCTCGTAATAGCTAGGAGCAATTACCTGAAATTGCGTTCATTACGATCAAACAACGAACAGAGCAAACCGATTTACCTTAGCGGGCCACTCGCGTTCAGGGCAAGAAAATTCCCGAAAATCCTCATTCCAGTCGACTTCGAGTCCAGTCTGAAAGTATTCCTTTCACCAACAACACAATAACAAAGGAGAACGCGGTACCTCGCCGTCGTCGCAGGCACTATTGGCCACTCCCATCTTTGCTCCCGTGTATCCGCCAACATGATGAATGGTGAAAGCGGAACCCAGTGCAAAATAAACCCACCACATGGCTAAGACGATCTGCACCGGCATAGAATGCGAACCGTGCTGTCAATATAGTGAAAGGTGCGCTCTGCGAACAGCAGATGACCGAGAACCAACGGTCGGAGAAGTCAACAGAGAAGTCGCGGTCATGTCAACAAAACGGTTTATTATCACTCGGACTGACCGGTCACCACCAAATGCATCTGTTTGTCCGAACCGACGAGTTGCGCGGCGCGCTGCGCTCCGATCACATTCGCCAAGCGCATGACGTCGAATTTCGAGAACATCACCGTACACGTCGCGATCGATTCGTCCACCACCTCTTCCGACGACGGTTCCAGCAGAAAGTTGGATACGTCGCTGTAGAATCGGGGATACGTGGGCAACTGATAGAAGATGAGATGCTTGACGCCTTTCAATCGGTAGCGCCGGTAGAAGTGAAAGCGCTCGGTGAGCAGCAGCATCGGCTTCTTGGCGTGGAAGAATAAGTCGCGCGCACGAGCCACCTTCGAGTTGGACGCGTACTCGGACAACTGTACGAAGCTCGCCGCTTCTCGCTTCAGATAGTTGCGAATGCGCACAAAGTCGTAGTAGGACGGGATGAAGACGAGCGTGCCGGACAGCGTGCCGTCCTTGTAATGCGGCAACACCTTCTGCACGAAGTAGTCGAATCGCGCGTCAGACTCGCCGATCGCATCCGCAGCGTCAAAACGATGAAAGGCTTGCGACAAATGTGGCTCGATCTGCAACGTCACCCAATTACAGACGGGTGCGAAAGAGACGCGACACTTACCCGATCGAGAGCGCCATTCGGCTCAATTTGCGGTTTCATGTAGACGGCGCCTGCGAAATTGCGACAGTGTCGCGTAAAGAGGGCGCGCAGCTCGGGAACGGCCACGTCTGCGAGCACGATGGTCTGTCGATACAACTTGGCCCAGCCGTTGAGCGACCACAGCCGAACACGAGTCAGATCGACACCATGCGCCTCCTTGGGTTGAATGTGCAAGTTGTCGAACAGATGCAGCACGTGCTGCCAGTTTTGCATCAAAAACACGTCCGTCTGATCCATAATCAACACCTCGATCGACGCGAGAAAGTCGTGCTCGTGGTGCTTCTCGTCGTTGTCGCCCACCGCCAATCGCAGACCGAGTGGCGATGCCAACAGAATGTCCGACTGATAAAAGTCCGTGTACAGCTTCAGACTCTTCTTCGCAATGCCCAGTCCAACTCGGAAGCAGTCGTCTACATTTCCGGACATCATTTCCTGCAATTTTGTTCAATTCTGCTGTGCTTATGAGGGGATGCTAAACTGAGGTAAATGAGGCGAGAACACAAAATCAGTAGACGGCCGTAATACATCGAACCAGAGTAATTTTAGTCGCGATGCGCAGTACTGTGCGAATAATATGATGCATCAAATGAAGATAGCGCCAATGGGACGAGTGCGAGTATCACAAGTGAGACTAGACGCGGGCCAAGTACTGGTGGTTGATGCGGGAACTGAGGTCGAGGTAGGTTATGTTGGGGAGCGGGTTGGCCAGCTGCGACCACGGACCGTTGGGGTGCGGCTCGAGCGCTACCAGCGAGCAGTAGGGGTAGCTCAGTCCGACGCGGTCCATTTCGGCGCGAGTCATGGTCGTCGTCGGCTTGTCGAGCAGCGATCGGCAGGCGGCGTCGACGGTCGCTGCGTGGCCGACGATGAGCACGGCGCCGTGGGGCGTCTTCCCGAGCAGCTCTCGCACCAGGCGGTCGGTTCGCGCGTAGAAGTCGGCGCTCGATTCGAGACGACTGGACGCCATCTGCTCAACGGATACGACCGGCTCGTACTGGGTGTCGACGGGCAGGCCGGCGGCGGTCAGCTCGGCCAAACTCATCCACGTGGGCTGCTCGCCGTACCAGCCCATCCACTCGAAGAGGCCGGGCTCGACGCGCACCTTGTCTTCGTGCCCGGCGGCGGCCAGCAGCTTGGCGGCCGTCTGCACGCAGTGGAGCGCCGGCGAGCAATAAACGGCGGCGAGAAGGACGTGCTTCTTGCGCAGTCCGCGTCCGACCATCTGCGAACAGACTTTGCCGATCTCGGTCAGCGGAGGGTCGTCGCGGAACACGGCCGTGCCGCCCGTTCGCGTGGGCAGCGATACGGGCTGGTTGAGGTCGTAGGGACGGTACACGTCGCCGGCGAACGCCAGCCGCATCCAGTCGGGGAAGATACGGTCGAGTCGCTCTCCGTGCCGCATCACATACAGTCGACGCGAATGTCCATCGGGTCGCAACTGCATGCGACTGTCGTTGCTCGTAGACGCCGACACCGGGCCGCTCGAGCGCGCGCTCGAGCGCGCGCCCGAGCCCGACGTGTACGACTCGGACGTGTACGAGCCGGAAGTCTCCGAACCCGAGTAGTCCGAATCCGAGTAGTCGGACTCTGTGGCGTCCGAATGGTCTCTCTCGGTCTCCGAGTCGTCCGACTCTTCGCCCTCGCCCCAGTCGATGCCAAGACGCACGTTGAATCCCGACATGACGACCAGCTCGACCGACTGCGCACCGCCACCGTTCGTACAACAAATGAACTACATTTCACCCCCACATACGTTTTAATTCTATTTTCTCCGCGCTGAAGGCAATAAAAATGTGCAAAGACGTGAACTAACTTTGTAGTCGTCGTCGACATCCTTGCGATGACTGACGTCGTGACCAGAACCGCCAAATTCCTTGACGAAGCGCTTGCGGTTGGTGACGAACTTCTTGGAGCCGGTGCCGAAGAGCAGTCGGGTGATCGTGTCGACAACGTGCATGGCGGTCTTGCGAAACGGACACACAATGAGGACCTTTGGCCGGGCGAGACCCTGGTCGCGGAACTTGTCCATGGCGGCGTCGTCCAGCTGCCCACTCTCCTTCAACTCGCGCATACGGGCGTTGTGCAGCAAGACGAGGCGACGCGTGCGCAGCGCGTGGTTCAACGCGTGCACACAGTAGGCCGATCGCAACTCGTCGTCGCTGCCACCCGTCGGCTTCAACACGTCCGTATAGCGAGCGAGCAATTGGTAAAAGTCGTTCTGTTCGGCCGAAAATTGCTCGCCCATGTTATCGCGAACAGTTTTGCGCACTCCCAGGGCTTGAAGACTCGTCCAGTCGGTGGACGGGTTGAGCTGCGCCAAGCGACTGCTCCTTGTCAAACGGACGGCCGATCCCATCGAGGGCAGTTGAAATGCGGCAGTGTTCACTACATCAGTGTCCAACAAGTGCCTCGCCTCCGTATCTTCCAAATCAACGCAGAAATGCGATGTGAAATAGTCGTCATGCACAGTCTCTTCAGATTCCTCCACACATTCCTGTTGTTCACTTGCATCGGAGACTTTCGGCACCTTAGCAGTTTTGGCTAACGCCTTTCGTTCTTTGCGCTTCAGACCTTTTTCTGGCATCTTATAATATAAACTATAAAAATTGTGTTCGATCCATGGAAACACCCTCTCGGTGAGCAAAATATTCGCGAAGTCCGATAAGACGGATTGCTCAGTAAACGTGAACGAACGAAAGGACAATGTATTGTTTATTATGAAGCGTTGCGGCGAAACACCAGTGACTGGGGATACAAAAAAATAGTGACCGGTTAAAAAGCGAACCGACCGAACGTGTCAACAATCAGTCCTACAGTAGGTACTGTACTTACAATATCTCGAAACAAACGGAACAGCAGCCTCACACGCACCCCATACGTAGAACGAGACAAAAAAAGAAATGAACGTTAGAGCATATAAAGAGCCACGAAGAGAGAACAAGAGAAAACTGCACTCTACAACAAAAAAAACGACGATCGAGAGCGATGAGTGTCAGTTGGGACCGGTGTCGCTCCCCTGACTGGCCGGGTCCTGCGCCCGCATCACGTCGGGCAACGGCGGCGGCGTCGACAGCGCGTCGATCACCACGTCCTCCGCGTGTCCGTCTGAAATGTCCAGTCAAATCGTGCACCCCCACTCACTACCTACCCTTCACCAGACACAGCGCGACGACGGCCGGGTGTTGCGCCTTGGCGTTCTGTGTGCTGAAGCCGCAGTCCGACAGCGACTTGGCGTCGTCCAGCGTTTCCCACGACTTCGCCTGCTCGTCCGCCGGCTTCTTCAACGTCTGCTCACTCGTCGGAATCTGAAAGCGGCAATTACACCTCGCCTAAAAACCAAAACAACAGTACCTTCAAAATCCCTTCGATCACTTTCTTCAATTCTAGCACAGTACTCGAATCCTTGGCATCACAGAAAATGTGAGTCTTCTTGCGCTGGATTTCGAAGAACAGATCCTGAACAAACAAACGATGTGAAATTGAAAGAAGGAATTAGTGAAAAGGCTGGAGGATTCATAAAACGAAGGCAACCAAAATGAAGACACATTTTGGGCAAATCAAATAGGGTAATTATATCGCATTGAAGAACAAACACTGACCATTGCAGAGACGCTTGCGCTCGGTCTTCGACCTACCGCGCTCCTGGTTTCAAATATCCGTCTTCAGCAAACCCTGCCAATTCTGACGCACTTTCCCAGTTAGGTATTCACCGAAATTCCCGAACTGACAAAAGTCGGAGACGACGTCACTCCGTCATGTGTTAAACCTGTCGGTAATCTACCGTACCCGAACCGCAAACAATGCAAATAAATCCAACCGTGACCGTTTTAGGACTTGCTACCTTCTTCCGACAGATGTAATCAAACCATGGCTTGCAATATTTCGGTCGATCAAGGAATTTCGGTCGGTTCTTGAAGACTGCACTTTTATTCGGCAGAAAATTGACGTGTAACAAAAAAGCACAAGCATCAACAATAACTATCATGCTACTACTGTCTAACGATCACCCATAAGCATGTGCTAAATAGCTTAGAAAACACAGCAAAGAGCAGATCGTTGAGCGGTCAGGTTTTTCTTGTTTTCTGTCGTTTCTTGAAGGATGAGCCCAAGTCGAATGCGCCGATTCCGCTGTCCTCGGCGGTTTCCCCGGACGCCTGCGCTGGACTGGCACTGCGTCTCTTTTGTGCAACCAGCCACGGCTGCACGGCATCGCTCGCCTTCTGAATCAGATCCTGGGCCAAAGGCACCATCTGAAGAAGGAAAGAAGGAGGTATAAAGCATATTTATCAAAATCACACGCAGCTTTTGATTGCTCTGTAGTTGACCACTGGAAGACTACAGTCTCAGTTTGAAACTTAGAAAAATATTCGCGCAGTTTTCAAAGTTGTAACTAAATGTTTTAGCGCGAAAAAACCGCCAGCCAATCGAGCTCAAATACAACCGTAAATTAAATGGAGAAATTGAACGTGCCTTTGCGTAGTTGTAGCCGAGTAACGCAATGAGAACAGCCAGCGGCAGCGCAATATAGCTGGTTTTCGATATTTCAACGTCCACGGGTTGCTTCTAGAAAATATTTTGATTTCTAGGCCAACGATTGAACAGGGAAAAACCTTGGGATCAAAACGGAATGTTAAAAACTTGAAAGTTGAGCTGGCTCTGAAGGAGATTTCAGGAAGTTCGAAACGTTCGTACTGCGACGGTGGCAGCGAGGTTTCGAGACGCGCAATGTACACCTGCAATTCGTGTCTATTTTAGTACTGTAGTCGCAAGACTGCGGCCGAACGTACTGCGTTGTCAATTGGAATGTTCTGCAAGTAGAACATGGACGCATGCTGCAGTTGCAGGATCTGCACGGGCGTCTCGGGCCGATCCTCGCGGTACAGCACCACCTTGGTGGAGGCCAAGTGCGCGTCGGGTATCACTACGCGTCCTGCCACTTCCATCGTCGTCTGCGCCGGTCTCAGCACGAAATCACGACCCGTCACATCGCCGTCCGTCACCTGCATAGCGTAATCAATCGAATAATGCATAATGCATCAAAACGTAATCCAATACTCCACAAGACCATGTTTGGTCTCCCATTTAGTAGATCATTAGGTAAATTGAGCTATGACCAACCGTCACGTCGTAGAAATTAGGGTAAGCACCGCTGACGGCCTGGCCTTCTTGTCTGAGCATCAGTCGATACGTACAACTGGGTTGCAAGCCGCGCAATCGAAACGCGCCGTCGTCGTTGGTCACGTCCTCTTCTTGCAATTGGTCGCATCCTTCGGACACGGCTTGAACGGCGGCTTGCGCTACAGGCTGTCCCGCGAGATGGCGCACGTTACCGAAGCAGCTGCAACAGATCGGCACTCTACAGGCGCAGGCGCAGAAACGGGCGGTCGGACGAACCTGAATGCGACTCGATTGCCGTAGAGATTGACGATCTCCGTCTGTCCTTCGACTATGTGTACGGTCTTGGTCTGCGGCTCGAAGCTGTACTCTTTGAGCACAGGTCGGACGAAGTAATCGCCCGGGCTCTGGAAATACAGTATTAGGTCCCGTTGGAGCAGCATTCGTTCGTACCAGTCCGAGAAAAGTGATGGTGCCCGAGTCCTCCGTGATGTTATTGCTCCGATAGTTCACGCCTCCACTCAGCGAAATCAGAACACCACCCAACGGCTTTTTTTCATTGTCGAACAGTTTGATGGTCAACTGCGACAACTTGAACGCCTTGAGCTGTCCGAACGCCGTACTTTCTTCCTGAGTGAACAAATATCCTTCCTTAACAGCCGATAATTCCAATCCATCGAAACTTTCTAGTGGACCGATTCTGTAATGAAACTAATTTGATCAACTGAGAACCAATCCGACGTACTTGAAATGTCCCTGTTGGTCGGCGTTGACATTGAACTTGAGAGCATCGTCAGACTTGTGCTTCAATGTGATCGCGACGCCGTCCAATGGCGGCCGAATGCTGCCGTTGAGGAAGATGCCCTTCTTGCCCACGAACGACACGGCATCGATCATACAATCATCTGAAACTCTCCAAGCATTGCACATCATGAAAAAACATTTCGCTCAGTCGTATTGAATTCCGACTTTTTGTTACGAATTTGAACTGCATGATATAAACTGCTGCTGACCTTTGACGGTAATCTGCTGTTTCGATGGAGTGAACAGATACACATTAGAACGAGGAATGAATGACAAGGTTGCGTCTCGGTCGGCGAAAAATTCGAATCCGTAACTGACGGGCTCGTTTGCGCCGGTTTGCGCAGTTTTCGGCGTCAATGGGCCAAGAGTGAGGACATCATCACTGGCCGACGCCGACCTAAATCAAAACAACATTGAATACCAATATAAGTTGACATTTAATAGATGATCAAAACGCACAGACAAACTGAACTTTCTGTAATCATATCCAGATAGCTGCACACGATAAGCGATCAGAGCGGTCGCAAAATATTGCAGCAAGAAATTTTTTAGTTTTCAAACGTAACGTATTGTTCCCGGAGTGAGAAGTGAAAAAGTACCGTATTTGAACGGAAAGCGGATCGGTGGATGCTTGCGGCAGACGGATGGTGCCGGACACGAGGTGCTTGACGGCGACCAACGACAGCGCCTCGGGATTCTCCGTGTCGTATTCGTAGCGCTCGCGCTGGAACTGATGGCACGACTTGACACGGTACTCGTACTTGCCGGCCACCGGGAGACAGAATGTCTTCGTTCCTGGTTTCACCTCTTCCGCACCTTTGACTACTTTCGTTCCGGAAAACGTCCAACTCTGCAACGCAGTGTTGAACAGTCGTCAGCCGACGCGCGCACAAAGCCTTCGTACCAGCTGAGCGTCGCTGGTCGACACCACTTGCGCAGCGAAGCCCGTCTGACGGAAGTTCACGCCCGACATGTCCGACTTGCTGATGGTCAGCGACTGTTCCTGCTTCTCCCAACAGTACTGGTCGGCGCTGGCATGAACTGAAATCGACGGCGCTTATGTATTGCGCACAAACCGATTCTATTCACATACGCTTGTAATTGCCCGGGAGTATTCCAGTGAGTTCGTACTTCTGAAGCTGCTGTTTTGTAGTCAGCTGTATCGACTTGACTTCGCGACCTGCTTCGTCGAACAGTTTCAGCGAAATTTTCCGACACGGTTCTACAATAAAGCAATGAATTTGGAAGCACACGAGCCACACTTGAACTACTACCGAGACATTGAACTTGGCCTGTGATTGTCGCTTCGAATTGATTGAATAAGATGTCCTTGACGGGTCCTTTCGTTAAATCTACATCCAAAGTAGGCGGCATAAGCACAAGACCTGCGTCCCTCTCTTCTTTCAGTAAATTTGGCTTAAGAGTTGGACAAAATTGAAATGTTTTGTCTCAAGCAAGTACTCACCGAGAGTTCATAGCGTCCGCTGGGCACCATTCGACAGAACTTCCCGTCTTGGTCGGTCTTAATTGACACAATATCGGCGCTCGACTCCTTATTCGACAGAATCAACGTGCGATGAGCCAACTTGGACACGGAGTTGGGAACGTTTTCAAAACGCACACTACCGCAGAGATTGAAGCTAAAACGAGCAGCGTTTATTGGGGAGACTGCTACAGCACACCGATCACACGCGATCAAAGCCGAGACAGGCATGCGTGCGCATTTGAATAAGATAGGGACTAGGGCGTCTTGATGGCCTTAGACTTGTAGACGACGAACTCGGCGTAGTCGCCGACCTTCACGTAGAGGAAAGAGCCGGAGCGGTGCTCGACTTTGGTGCCGAAGCGGGAGCCGACGATGCACTGCCAGTACGGGCCGTGCTTCTCGTCCAGAGCGCGCTTGATGGACGTAGCCATCTCCTTGTACGCGTGGAAGATGCGCTCCATGGTCGCCGCTTTTATCGCCGCGTCCACCTCCGCGATGACGTCGCGCTGCAGCATCGGCTCCATGTCCGTCTTGATCACTTGCACTTTCAGATTTGCTTCCGGCTGTGCCATTGCACTTTCCCACACCAACCGCTTGCAAGCACAGGGCGCATAAACAATAAGCGCATCCCTCATCAGACCAAGTAGCCGAAAAGTCCCCGCACGGTCAATCATGCGTTGCAACCAATCGATCTAGTCGGCAGGCACGCACCCTTTGGCAACGACGTCTGGCACAATGGCGTTGTTCGGCGACAGTTCGACATCGATGGATCCGAATTCGACGTCGGCCGTTTGCGCCCCGATAGTGTACTTGCCAGTTGTGATCTGCTGCAGAGTGTACTTGCCATTTTGGTCCGTCGTGGCCGTCTTTTGACCATTGACAATTACGTCGACACCCGCTGCCGCCTTTCCTTTGCCATCCATCAGCACTTTGCCCACCACGGAAAATCCTTTGACCTCAAATGGTTTCTGAAATAGCAAAAAAGTAACCCGTGAAACCCTTTTCAACGAGACGAAATACGAACATCGAATTTCTTCGGAGAATTGACAACTGCGATTTGGACGACGGAGGGTGCGACGTCGAAGTGCACTCCGCCGGACGAGTAGCTGGGCACGACGACGAATGCGCCAGGAGGGACGCAAGAAAATGCGAAGCGCCCATCCTTGTCCGACTTGGTCGAACAGACGAAATGCATTCCAGCGGCAGCCGCCTGCGCTTCAGCCGGCGCCACTGTTTCCGCACATCCCGTCAGCTGAAAGTCACGTCGTAAGGATCATTTTTGCCATATTAAGTCAATGCCTTGACGGGCTGCTTGCTGAAGAGCGAAAAAGTGACACCGGTGACGGGCTGCTTCTTATCTTTAACGAAGCCTTCGACCAAGTAGCCGGCAATGACCAGATCCGTTCCCACTGTCGTCCGATCGTTCTTCACACTGACCGCCACGCGACCCCGAGACACGCACATCTCCCCGTCTTCGGCGCCGGTCACCAAGTACTCTCCTGGCGCCACGGCCACAAACTCGTAACTGAACAACGGAAACCATTGTACACGAAATGGCAATAAAATTAACTTACGCTCCACCCTCACTGGACTTGGTGGTCTGCACGACGGAGTTGTCCTTGGCGGACAAGAGAGACAACGCGAAACCCGCCGGACCGTCGGCGGAACCGTCGCCGCTGCGTACTCTGCCACTCACAGCAAAGCCTTTGAACACAAAGTTCAAATCGCGTCCCTGGCTGCAAGCGTCCGTCTCTCCATCGACTTTCAGCTCAATCGATTCGGGTTCTGCATAATGAGTAAAAAAATCTCTGAGGATGGAAAAGACAATGTGAAGTAGTACCGAATGCCCACCCTTTGGGCGGTAAGACGCGGACAGAATATGTGCCTTTGGTGTACACGGGAATCATGTAGTAGCCGTTGTTCGGGGCGCAATCCGTCTCGTACTTGAGGTTGCCTTCGGATGTGTACAATTTCACCTTCACACAATTTCAATGCATAATTGATGAGTCGATTCGAAACAAAGAACGAACCAAAATCTTCTCGAAACTGATAGGAACCGACGATTTGACGAATCCTCCGCAACTGTATACATTCTGTCCCTGGGCAGGGTTGAGCAAAGTTGAGCCAAATATCACAGCCAGAAGTATGGACAACCACATTCTAGCCGCTTCTTTAGAATGTTATTGCCGTCCTCTTCGCTTTTTCTTCTTTAATTCCGAAAATTGGTTTTTGATTGCGCTAAGCCGAGGGCATTTCGACCTCGCCTCGACTATGGGTAGCAATATATTTTCTACAGTCAGCAATTAGCGATGATCTCATCAGAGCTGAGTCTCAAAACGAAAAAGCATGCTAGCTTGCTGATTTGACTGCAACTTAGCCATTAGCAAATTCCTTGTTTGGTTTATTTTTCAAGGAAAGCTTGCAGCTAATATCATAGTAAATCGTCTTGTTCGTCATTTATATTGCGATAGCCTATTGGAGAGTATTGAGACTAGTGTTTGGCTTCTTTTAGGGATTCGAGCAGGACCGTCATGGGCGTTACCGGCGCGATTCTAGCGGGAGTGTTCGGCGCCGGAGCGTTGGGCATCACGGCGGTAGCGATCCCGTTCGTGACGCCGGCGCTTCGCCGCGTCTGTCTGCCGTTTGTTCCGGCGACGGTGCAGCAGATAGAGCACGTGGTGCAGGCGCTGGCCCACTGTCCACGTAGTCCGGTCGTCGATCTAGGAAGCGGCGACGGGCGCGTCGTAAGTGTCTTTTAATTAACGTTGGGCATTGTAGACTGCTCGTGTGCATGGCGTGGTGATTGGCGATGAAGTTCGGTCAGCAACTGGTGACGCACTTGACTCCCGAATGGCGTAAACAGTACATCCGATATGAAGAGCTCAAGTCGATGCTGTACGACATGATGCTCGAGGCGCCCGGCGCAGGGTCGGCCGAGGCGGCGGAACCCGAGGAACGGCAGCGCTACTTCGCGCAGATGGACGAAAAGTTCTTTGCGGAATGCGAGCAGGAGTTGACGAAGATCAACTTGTTCTTCACGCAAAAGATCGCCGAGGCGCAAGGCAAATATCACGAGCTCACCCACGAAATGGAAGCCTTCAAGCAGTTGATCGCCTCCAAGACCACCCAAGGACGCGCTACCAGCGCCATTCGCCGACTCGGACGCAGCAATTCCATGAGCGAGATGCGAAAAGAACACACCAAAACTGCTCAACAGCTTAAATTCGCCTTCAGCGAGTTCTACTTGAGTTTGGTGCTCGTACAGAACTTCCAGCAGTTGAACGGGACTGGCTTCCGTAAGATCCTCAAGAAACACGACAAGTTGGTGGGCAATGAGCGCGGACTGGACTGGCGCGTCGCTCGCGTCGAGAAATCGCCCTTCTTTTTGAACCGCGAGATCGAGAGTCTCATTAACAACACTGAGACGATGGTGATTAACGAGCTAGAGGGCGGCAACCGGCAGGCGGGCATGAAGCGTCTCAAGGTGCCGCCGTTGAGTGAGAAGCAGCACGCAAGCACGACCTTCTCACTCGGCCTGTTCCTGGGCTGCTTCATTGTGCTGGCGGTGGTGATCTTAATGTCTCTGGTTCTGCCGATCAACCGCCCGAAGGAGCCGAAATGGGTGGGGGTGCGTTTGTTCCGCGGCTTCTTCGTGCTTTTCGTCGACGTGTGGCTGATGGGTCTGAACATGTACGGCTGGGCGGAAGCGGGCGTCAACCACGTGCTAATCTTCGAGATCGACCCGCGACAGCATCTCACTTACCAATCGCTGATGAAGATCTCCTCGCTGCTGTGCATGGTCTGGGCGCTGTGCGTCGTCGGCTACCTGTACGCGCACGTGATTGGCGTGTCGCCTCTCATCTTTCCGCTCATTCTGATGGCTGTGTGCGTCATATGGTTCTGCAACCCTCTTCCGAAACCCGAAGATACGTTCCATCGAAGCAGTCGATTTTGGTTGCTACGTCACTGCTTCTACTGCTTCACGGCTCCGTTACATCACGTCAGCTTCGCCGACTTCTGGCTGGGCGACCAGATGAACAGTCTGGTGACGACGTTTCTCGATATGCAGTACTTTATCTGCTTCTACGCGACGGAAGTAGACTACAGTGACGGGTGGATGATGTCGGTGCGACAGTACAATGCGAGTGCGATGCCGTCGAACGAGACGCTGGGGACGATGCCGTGGGGGGTGGTGGACTACGCGTCGGGCAAAGACATGTGTATGAGCGCATCCGGTGTGCGCGCCTTCGTGTCGATCGTGCCGGCGACCGTTCGTTTCCTACAATGTCTGCGACGTTTCCGCGACACGCGCCTCGTCCATCCGCATTTGGTCAATGCCGGCAAGTACTCCACCACGTAATGCGTCTCCTTGTCCGTTCCATCACAGTTACATTCACAACAGTTCGTTCAGGTATTTCGTCGTCATTTTCGGCGGATTGAACCGCTGGTACAGACACCAACAGCCCGAAACGATTGACATCCTGGACAGTCCTTTTTTCTATCTGTGGATCATCTCGTACATCGTCTCGTTCACCTACACGTTCTTGTGGGACATATTTATGGACTGGGGCCTGATCGACCCCAAGGCGCCCAAGGAAGCGCGTTTCTTGCGCGAAGAGATGATATACGGCAGCAAGTGGTTCTACTACGGGGCGATCGTGGAAGATTTTGTGCTGCGTCTGATGTGGGTGATGAATGTGTCGCTGGGCGAGGCGTGGACACTCGAGGCCGACCTGCTCATGTGCATCACGGCGCCGTTCGAGATTCTCCGTCGCTTCGTATGGAACTACTTGCGTCTCGAGAACGAGCACGTCAACAACTGCGGCCAGTTCCGCGCCGTGCGCGACATCTCCGTCAAGCCGATCCGCAAGGGCGACCTCGAGCAGCTCGTCGCCAAGATCGACCGCATGGATGGCGTGTCGCATCGCGGCGACCAGCTGGCGGCTAAAGTGCGCAAGCGGAAAGCGGCGCGCGCCCGGGGCAAACGCCTCCCTCTGCATCGGAAGATCACTTTCCCCCTTCTGTCGCGCATCCATCACAATCACGACCATCAGCTTTCTTTGCCCATGCCGAGGGAGCCGCACCATAAGCGGACTATTGCTGAAGTTTAGTTCGATTAGTTCATCTTGTGTATACGTTTCTCCCAGTTTCATACGCATTGTGCAATTCCAGTCCAAGCTGTCACCAAGAGATCGCTTTATTTGCTTTCTTCTTGTTCACCTCTTTCCGTCTTTAGTCATTGTTCGGATCTTCTTGCTTTTTCTGTGCCATTCTAATTCTAATTCGAAATCTATTATTCTGGTCAATTTTTGCAATCTGAGATTGCTCATGACGTTTTTAGTATCTAGTACAGTAAGCTTTAATTAAGCTTTATTTTGGGACCGGTGATTAGGACGATCAGGCAGTTGAGATAATATGTACCATGATTTATGCTATCAGTGTTCGTATCTTCTGCTACCCAAGTTTTCGTTGATGCGTTGCCATTAGGCAGGACTACTTATGTTCATTTTTTATTCCTCAGCTCTCTTGTCGACATATTTCTTCATACTAATGGTTGGTTGCATTTCTGAGCAGCACATGTTTGCTTTGTGGCTGTGTCTGTTTGTGTGCTCTCTTGCTACGCCGTGACCGCCTGGCATTATGGATTCGTTTCTTTACTGTGCCCTGCTTCTGCACAGAATGTATTGCGTGTATTTGGGTACGCTGAAATTGTCAGGTCGTTCAAAATTACGCTTGTTCTATGCTGTATCTAAACACGCATTGTCGATTTTAAGCGACAATAACGCAAAATATTTGACGAAAATTGATAATGTGTAAACAAGTCAGATAAAAGCGTTGCACGGTGTTTGCTTTGCAATACAGATGCAAGTATATGATTGCAAGGTTAAAGATCGCACTTACAACTGCACTTGCAGGTATTCGCTGCGGCTAAAACTGGACGGCATGCTACGGGGGTCGAATTAAATGCATACCTCGTGCTCTATTCTATGATCAAGGCGAGACAACTGGGATTGGCAAAAAGCACTCGTTTCGTTCGTAAGGATCTTTTCAAGGTACGCTCTCATCATCAATTAAATATTGATCTGCGTGAAACTCTTGAGGGAAGCATGCGCTATAGAAAATTAATCCTCTCATTTCAGCTCGACTTGTCTCCGTTCGGATCTGCCGTCATCTTCGGAACAGAAACAATGGTCTCATTGCATTGTGTCTGTATCAGTACGGTAACCACAATGTTCTGCAGATGAACATCGTTCTTCCGAAGCTCGATGAACTGCAAGTGGGTGGGAAAGTGGTCGCATGTCGCTTTCCGCTACCTAAGAACCAAGTATGGAAGCTCGAACATGTTTTTGGCGAAGGAATCGATTCAGTTTGGCTTTACACCAGAGCCGATTCATTCCATTCTCCAACCCACGCAGCATGATTTTTGTAGTCAATGTTGTTGCACAAGTACACTTCGTGTTTACGAGTTTTACTCGCTCGTCATTTTGTGTCGAGTTATTGCAGTATATTTCACCTTTTAGTGGCATGAGCGTTGATGTATAATAAAGCTAAATAATATTGTGTTTCAAGACGATAGCGTTGAGTTCGAGAACGCTACGGTATTTGTGAGACCAAAACGAAAACAGATTTTTGCGCCTTGCTGCCTCAAACAAACAATCAACAAGTGGTGGTGCCAATTGTCAAAAACGACGTTTGAATAGTAATGGCAGATAAAGAAACGGTTGATCTGCATGTCCAGCTGGACGAATGCGAAAAAGTAATCTTCGCTTCGGAGAACGAATCGACCAGCGACCCATCAGTGCAGGTGCGTTGGTTCAGGTGGTTTTGGTTACCCATGAAGTGAAAACGCGTCCATGCTACTATTGATAGTCTGCCTACATTAGTGTCCGTCCTAATATTCTTCAATTTCGGCTTTCAAGTGTAACCAGGCTTACAATAAAATAGGCTACCGGGATTTTCCGTAAAAGAGGGGCCCCTCTGCGCGTGCCTTTTAGTGCCATTTGATTATCTGTTTTGAAATCAAGAAACAGAAAAACAAAAACGGGCTGTTTATCTGTTTTTTTGTTTTTTTGCGTTGAAAATTTACGGAAATAGTTTGTTTTTCTGTTTCTTTGTTTTTTTGCTTTGCAACCAGAAACCAGTTGAACACACGTCTGTTTCTTCTGATTTTAGCAGACTTGATTCCTGTTTTTTTGTTTTTTTGCGGTGAAAATTTACGAAAACAGTTTGTTTTTCTGTTTTTCTGTTCTGCAGCCAGAAATCAGTTTTTACC
>JAQGCX010000122.1:0-26158 GCA_034700205.1 Plectus parietinus
TTCTTGGTGAGTCCGGCGTAACTGTGAGCATGACGTCATCAGTCCCATAGTTAAGCCGATCTCACCAAGAATGCATATCAAAAACGAAGAAGGTAATTCAAATTTCGTATTGAAGTTTGAATTCCCGCGCCGCGCAAAAAAGCCCGGTGACGTATGTCAAATATGTAATGGCGGACCCTGCACAGGTATGGTTGCAGCTTACCGCCAATTTTTTGGGTGCGGCTCCTTGTCTTCGATCTTCATCAGACTAAATTGTGCGGTAGTCAGCGCCAACCCCCGGATTCCGTCACCCCATTCTTTTTTCGCTCTGAAATCAATTCACAATCTCAACATTAGTGCACAGCAAGCATGAAAATAGGCTTAGGCTTAAGGGCTGCGCAGACTTTGCACGCTCGTCGCAACGCGCGTTTTGTTTATTCTTGGTTTTTGGTTTTTGTTCGCAAAAAACCCCGGCGTGCGACGAGCGTGCAAAGTCTGTGCAGCCTTTTAGGCTTAGGCTTAGGCTTAGGCTAAAACTCACCCCTTCCACTCGACATATTTGTAGATGGCGAGGCACAGAGCGAGCGAAACGATCGCATAGTCCCAATGCGTGGAAAACATGATGAAGAAGCAGATGAACGCACCAAGCAACGAAAGCGTCCTACAAAGTAGTGATAACCAACGACAATATGTCATTGCTGAGCAATAGTGAGCAAAACTCGAACCAATGGTAAAATCGGAATCGCGGTCGCCAATTGGGAGCACCGAGCAGCGAATGAAGTGCGCAACTGAAGTTGACGAAGGCGTAGCACATGAGGAAGAAAAAATCGACGACTGGTGAGATTTTGTCAATGCCGCCAATCAGAATAGCAAGTTCGGCGATCACAGCCGACAGCAACAGACTGAAATCGAACCATCCTGTTGAAGATACCGTCGAAATTAACAGGGTACAGTACAGAGGTCGGCACAGGAATGGTTTGGGGGGGTGGATATCGATTGATTTTACACGCTCCTGGGGCCAATTAACACAAAGGCACAGTGTGTAATAGGCCCAGGAGCGTGTAAAATCAATCGATATCCTCCCCCCCAAACCATTCCCGTGCCGACCTCTGGTACAGTACGAAACTCGGCGACCAGACCCGATAAAAAACTACGGTACCTAACGCAAAAGATATGTGCGGGCCTGATCAAAGCCCTGTTTCATAAAAGAAATGTAAGCGTAAAACACGCGGATTGGTCGTTTCCATGGCAATTGGGCGTCTGTGCGTTTTACACTTACATTTTACATTTATATTTCTTTTATGAAACAGGGACCAGGCAACACAAAATATAGCGTATTGATTTATATGCCGCAATGCTCAGTAAACCACGCCCCGGTCTGGACGCCGAGTTTTTTTTATAGTACCCGCGTATGGGTTCGTTTCGACTGTCGACAACGCTGAACGGCCGAAGAAACGGAATGACATCGTCCTTGGCGATCGATTGAAGTAGTCGAGGTGCACCTACGAGGAAATACGGTTTTCCAGAAACTTTTCCAGAAATTTTTCCAGAAACGAAACGCTTACTGCACATGCACTGCAAGGCGGCGCCGAACACCGACAAAAATGAACCAATGAGCAAAACCCACGGACTCGGCCACGCCAACTCCGCCACTACCATGCTCCCTCCAAGACCTTGACCGTATCTGAAGAAAGACACGACTTCCATGAAATTTTGATCAAAGATGAAATTCTGCGAAACTCACTTGTCCCTCAGAACCGCTCCATGAACGCTCGCTCCCATAACCAGAACGAGCGTCAGGTAAATAATCGACGACGTCAGCTGAGCAGCGATTGTGCCCGTCGGAATGCTCTTTTGTGGATCCTTCAAATCGCCTGCAACGAGAAACGCCATCAATTGCACGTTCGATGTTGCAAAATTACACGCAATAAAATCAACGGATAAAGTGAAACCGGAAAAATCCGGCAGCAAACAGTTATACTGAAGGTCCGGATTTAAAAGGAGGCAAAGCGGGACGAGAGTCATTCTTCACTACTGCGGCGACGGCGACCAGTCGACTCAAGCAAGAAAGCAAGAAAGCAAGCGCAAGAGATGGCCAAGTTGCTCTACGCGCTGCTCGTGCTCGCCGTCATGCTCGTTGACTTCGGCTACGGCAACTCGATGGAAGTGGACATAAAACCACAATCCCGTCCCGGCCACGACGGCGGCGACGGTCCATTCGAGAAGGATAGAGCAAGATTCATGAATTCCTTTTGGAAGGCGGCTGATACGACCGTCACCACCGCCGTGGTCGTCACCTGCGTCGTCCTCTTCCTGCTCGTCGTCATGTGCAGCATGCTGGTCATCCTCTGCTGCTGCGGCATCATCGACTGCTGCGGCTGCGGCGCATACATGGACAAGTACGCGTGCGGGATGTGCAAACAGTACAAGGCCAAGAGACTCCTCGAGAAGAACGACAAGGGGTTGCAGCAAATGAACCAGCCCTTCGTCGTGCAGGCGCAGATGACGCCCCCGCCCCCGCCTCAGCCCCAGCCTGGCGTCGCCGTCGGCGTCTCCTACTAGGCACTCTGCCATGTGACACAAAAAACACACGCGCACACACTTTGATAACGCCCGCCTTCCTTTGCTATTCTTGTATCGATAGTAGTAAATCCCCAGTGAGTTGTATCTAAGACCAACTCTGTATACTCGCGACATGCACATACAGCACAAGGACCTACCTGGCACTTGTAGAAGTACCTCAGAAATTATTGCGAACAAGAAAACACAAACACCACACACTGAATGCTCAAGCTATCTGATAAACAGACGCAACTGAAAAAATGATAGCTGCCGCGATCCCCGAAACCACAAGGCTAATGAATTGTAAGAACATTTCGTCAGTAACAAGCAGCAAAACGCACCGCTCATGTTTGATCCGGTCATGATGCCAGTGACCGATGGAAAGAAGATGGCGAGCAGAACAAAGAAAGACGTGGACAAGTCCTGATACACTTCGCGCGACTTGTCCGCCTTCACTCCAGGATATGACTCTCCTTCGTCTGCGTACGCTGGCCCGAAATTGTCTGCAACAAAGCTGATAAAACAAGGAAGCAGGAGAACCACAATGCGACTAACCGACGATAACACCGCTGCCCAATCCAGGGAAGCCAGGAACACATTCCAGAGTGCCGTTACTGAACGCCACGTCGCACTTGGAGTTGGGACAGAACGAAGCAGTCAGTAGCGGCGAGAACGACACGTTGCGCGTGCAGTAATTGCAAATGTCCGAAGGGGCCGCGTGGTCGGGCAGAAATATACGTGACTGAATCAGCTGACCGTCCAGTAAACACACTCTGAATGAACAACACTATTATGGTCAGAATTTTTCCAACGGTTAACCGGAAATCGATCGAGCACCCTCAATTGAATGTCGCGCGCTGTCAAAATCCAGAATTTGTTGTATTGAGTATCATTACTTCCTATAGTTTAAATCCATTTCTAGTAAACGTCCCACAGCGATATTTAGTCACTATTGCACATTTAAAATTCCGGAGTTCCGGTGCTTTCTAGGGTACGCTCTTTACGGTCAAAGAAATGATGAGTATACGGTGAGTATACGGTGCTTTACCGTTACGGTGCTTGAAAATTCCGGGGTTACGGTGCTTTCTAGGGTACGCTCTTTACCGTCAAAGAAATGATGAGTATAAAAAGAGTGGCATTGAAAATTCCGGGGTTACGGTGCTTTCTAGGGTACGCTCTTTACGGTCAAAGAAATGATGAGTATAAAAAGAGTGGCATTGAAAGCAATTACTCACGAGAGTCCAGAGCTGGGATTGATGGCTTTCTCGACGGTGCCGGCGTAGATAGCAAAGATCGATAGAATGACGCCCAGCAGAGAGATGGGAGCGAACAACTGGACGAACTTCACGCCGAGCGCAACGATGATGATGACGATGATAAGCAGCCCGGTGGAATAGATGCGAACGTTGTTCGTCATCATCCCAGTCAGATCTAAATCGAGTTCCGTTGCACGATCAAAAAAGCGATTGTTTCAGTTTTTCTTTAGATCGTCACTGTTGTTATCATCCAGTCCCCTAAGGTAATAATGCAACGAGAAACCAGTACTGTACCCGTATCTTGATGCACTTCCGGTCCACCGATTGTCCATGACGGAAAAATGTAGAGCTGAAAGAAAAAGATGAAAACGCAACAGCTAATTGCAATCAACTACCGTACCAACACAATTTCAACACCACCGACTAAGTACATGGACGTAGCGACGGCGTTGGCGAAGTAGAAGAGTACGCCAACAGCCGTGCCGAACTCTGGACCGAGATTGCGTGATATCATGAAGTATGAGCCACCACTTTCCACAACTCCGTTGGTCGCAATTGCGCTCATCGAGATACTCGTTAAAAACGTCTGAATACTTTTGATATAATCCACAACGAGAACGGTATTCCTACGCAAATGCAGCAGAGTAAGATCATTCCGAAGCTTTGGCCAACACCCATGATACCGACGATCCAGTAGAGACGGAGAAACATGGTCACGCCGAATATGTGCTGAATCGTCGGCAGATACACGCCCAAAATCAGACCCAAGTTCGCCTGGAAGGTTGAGCATGTTCACATCTTATGAAGTTCAACCAAACAAACTTTTTTGTGCTGCTTCTTTTCGCTCTGTTCGACCTCGACCGGTCCGGGAACGGTGAAGCCACGGAAGTAGGAAGCGACCAGCGGGATGCTCGGCTCGTCCTCGTAGAGCGCCAAGTTGCCGCCAACGGTCGTCTTGCGCCAATTCGGCATTTCGGAGCCGCCGAGCGACTGCGAGCGAGTCATATTGACGCCGGCTGTAACAACGGTCAGTCAAGTATAGATGTCGTCGGTGAACCGGGACCGGGACCGAGGTCATTTTCCGTGGACCGATTACTGGACCGGGACCGGGGCCAGGACCGAGGTCATTTTCCGTGGACCGATTACTGGACCGGGACCGGGACCGAGGTCATTTTCCGTGGACCGATTACTGGACCGGGACCGAGGTCATTTTCCGTGGACCGATTACTAGACCGGGACCAGGACCGAGGTCATTTTCCGTGGACCGATTACTGGACCGGGACCGGGGCCAGGACCGAGGTCATTTTCCGTGGATCGATTACTGGACCGGGACCGGGACCGAGGTCATTTTCCGTGGACCGATTACTGAGTTGGATTCTTTTGAGTTGGACCGATTTTTCTTAAAAGCTGACGTAGAAAGTGAATACCGGGACCGATAAAACGCCATCTGGACCGGGACCGGGATCGGATTAAATAAAAATTGGCTGGACCCATTACTGGACCGGGATCGATTCGGACCTGGACCGACGCATCTATACAGTCAAGCACATCTGTCCCCCCCCCCCCCAGTGTTTCCGATCGTACCGGCCATCGGGTCAGCACATTCATCGTCAGATAAAACAATTGCACCAACCAGCTTCCATATCCTGGGCCGCGGCTTCCTGTTCGAATTTTTCCGGAACCACAGAAACGCTTCGACGTGGTAGATTTCTAAAACATTTCGATCGCGTCAATTTGTGGCCGAAAATGTCAGCGCGATAAGCAGCATTTGTTTTCAATGAGAAGCAACAGCCAGTCAAAGCAAATCCATCGTAAAAGCGTTATGTTTCATGGCTCAGAACACCACCACCTAGACATAGTGTCTGTCAAACCTTTGGATATCAGCAGGTGCGACTTGGTCCTTACTGAGTGACCGCTGTATCCGATTAAGAGATCTGATAGAAAAGAGAAGTTTACAGAATTCCCGAAACGAAGAGTGAAAATGAACAGAGAAAAAGAGAGAGATATTGTCAAATGCGAATTGAAACAGCTGAAATCGTACCTCCACAACAGACTATGATTCGGTGCAATGCCATTTTCGTCTGGTTTGCCGTCATCGCCGCTGACCGCGCGTCGGATGCCGGCCTTGTTTCCGTTCGGAGTGTCCACTTCCATTGCTCGACGAGGCAGACAAGAATTCAACTGACAAGCAGGAAGTAATGGAGCGGGTTGCTCTGAAGAAAAAAGATGATAATCATGTAATACAAGCAAGTGCATTCGCCAAAGTGGGCAAAAGTAAACAGCAGCCATAAAACATGATTACATTTGATCATTCGCGCGCGTCAACTCCTACGGCCGACGAAAGCAAGTGGGGCAAGTATCTACTGACGCACGAGGAAGGCCGTTATACGTGCAGATTTGTGCACAACACAAGAGCAAAACCGGCTATTCACTATCCTCGGGATCAACCCTCAGGGAATGAAGACGTTCAGCAAACTATCAACCCTCAGTAAATTAACATTTCGAACAAAGTACAGCAATCAGTTACGAAAGAAAATGATCAAAACAACCTCCGATTTCCTGTTTACATTACTTGAACTCTCTATGAATCAACAGATAATTGACAAAAGATACCATTAGTTTAATGATCAAAAACCAAAGTCAAAAGTCATCCGTCATTGATACTGACGCGGTTCGGTTGCCCGAACAACCACCCGATGGAACTGGAGATTATGTCGATTGTTGATCGAGTTGATGGTTGATTGGCACTTCAGGTTGCATCAAGCACCGAAAATGTCATCGATTAGGGGCCATTAAATTCAGGTTTAGCGATTATTTAATCGATAAATCTTATGGCAGCCATAAACATTGGAACGTTAATAGTCGTAAGTCCCCGAACCGACCGACGGCAAACGAGTTCAATCGTTCATTGATCACTTTGTGTAACATTCCCCGTGGCTCCAAGAATCAAATCTGAATGAGAAACCACGTATATATACGTACATCTCTTCCACACCTACGCGACGTCTTGATCACAAATAGAAGGATTAAAGATCACATCGCGCTGCACAGCATCCGGTTTCTGTGTTTGCACATGTTGGAAACTTTTCGACATCTCGTTTTTCATGTTTGTAAAGCTGAACAAAAGAGAAAACGGAATCACTAAAGTTCTGACACCACTCTAACGGATATTCGGATCCGCAAACCAAGTGACCAATAAACACGGACAATGCACTGATCAAAACCTGCCAAGAGTCGCCACGAGTGCAAAGCACTTATCCTTTGTCCATTTTTGTTCAATGTTGACGGTGCCAAGTGGGAAAGTAATGCAAAAGCGACTGAAATGCTGCAACAGCGCGGAGAGACACATCGAGACGTTCCTGAGACCGAGACCATTGTTTAATCGGAAACCGTTGGACACACAAGCATACAGCAGAACGACGAGTCGATCACATATAGAAAACCGAAAGCGACCTCAGAACAACCCATGGAACGTTGAAGCGTACAACCAATATAGTGGAGTAGGCGTGTGAATACAGAAAAACTGCGGTTCGAGTCAGAGCAGTCACCCATATGATCAGAATGAAGATTATCGGAAGTACAGGGATGATACAATTTATCACAAATAAGCGACGACGTCGATTGCTCAGGCCAAGGGGGTCTTCTCTTCGCTGCCGGCCTCCTCGTACGCGGGCGGCGGACTGTTGTGGACGGGCGGAATGAAGGGCGACTTGGCCTCCTGCTGAGCGAGGAACTGCTTCTCGGCGGCGCACGAGTCGATCGTGGCAATCTTCATGATCGCGTCCGACTGCACAGAATAAACACGGTCACAATCAGATGCGATCGTTGCAGCCATAGGTGAGCAAGGTCGTGTCCGGACAAAACCTCGCCAGTCATACCGTAGTCGTCAGGGGAACCTCAGGGATTGTTCACAGCGTGCTCTCGTGGTGTGCACGTCGAGTTTTTGTCCGAGAAGCGCGTCCCGACACGAACGAGGTTTTGTCCGGCAACCGAGCAAGGTCCGCCAAAACGGATTTCACATACGTCATGGGCCAAACAATTGACCAGAATCCGTCATACATCACGAGCTTTTTTGCGCGGGAATTTAAACTTCAATACAAAATTTGATTTTCCCGCAACAAAATTTGCATATTAGAGTACGGTAATGCTACAAAAGTCGACCCAGCATACGTCATTGGGGTCCAACCTTGCTCAGGTATGATTATAGATGTGGTCGGTGCACCGGAACCAGGACCGAAATTGTCGGTGCACCGGGACCGGACCGAGGTCATTTTCGTGGACCGATTACTGGACCGAGGCCGATTGTTTGATAAAATAATCGGTCCGTGGACCGGGATCGAATTAATCGGTGCAAACGCCACCTAGACCGGGAGCGATTAAATGAAAATTGGCCGGACCGATTACTGGACCGGGACCGATTCGGACCAGGACCAGGACCGACGCATCTATAGGTATGATAGGAGCACTAACCTTGTGAATGAGCAGACGACGACGCGGCGCAGTGCGCATGATGGCCATGCAGATCCAGATCATGCACACGATGCACATGAACAATGCCAAGCACACCAACCAGCGCGTCATCGCCGACAAACGACGAGCGCGCGCCGCCAGACACGCCAGCCAATTGGCATCTGAACACAACCGTCCATTAGCTAGGAACAATAGCAGTCAATCACCGACCGTCGTCGCCATCTGTGCGGTCGATGAACACAATTGGACGCGGTTGTTGTTCGAGAATGTCGAAGCGACTCGCTGAAAAACTTGATAGTCAGAATTTTTGAATAGTCCAACGGAAATCGATCGAACGCTCCTCAATTGAATGACACGCGCTGTCAACATCCAGAATTTATTGAATTGAGTATCATTACTTGGTAGGATTTAAATCCATTTCTTGTAAATATCGCACAACGAAATTTAGTCAGTATTGCAGATCTAAAATTCTGGGGTTACGGTGCTTTCTACAGTACTCTCGTTTTCGTCAAAGAAATTTTGAGTAACTAGTGCTGATGAGCTCACTGTTGTGCAAAATAGAGAAAGAAGAATACCGCTGAACGGCGTCATCTCGACGCGCAGAATAGGCTGGCCCTTGCTGTTGACATTGCCCACTTGCCGTCCCTGGAATGACACGTCCGGGTGCCCGCCGACGCGCACAATGGGCAATGATGCTGGACCGTCCGAGTCCCATCCGTCATCGATCGCCATGGGGCCGAGTCGACCAGAACCCCCGGACTGTCGGCCCATCAGACGGTCCATCAGATTCTCCATTCGGCGCGACATATCATCCATGTTGCGTTGCATGTCTTGCATCGGATCGCGATCTCCGAAGACAGACCTGAAAACAGTCACCATATGCTTTGAATTTGCGAAGAAGTAAGACAACGGTTCGTTGGTTAGTGCGCCGTTGTCAAGCCGCAAGCTGGGGTGCATCCGAATAAGAACGGTGAACGGATCACGACGTGGCGTGTCCTGCCGACGATCTTGTAAAAAGTTCTGCACGCGAGCGACTACTGGTGCAGGATGCTTTGACGTCTCTTGATCATGCTGCACGTTCAATGCGTTGCGTTGTTGTTCAGGCGCAGTTTTAAATAGTTGACTAGACATGCGTGTGCAAATAGTGTGAGAGGGGTGCATTGGTGGCGGTGCGAAAGTAAAATAGTTACCCGGTGCGACCAAAGTTGTCGTTCATCTGCTGGGACATGCGATCGAAGACGCCGTCGAAGGCAGACTTGGCGACGTTGAACATCGGATCGTTACTATCCATCGAGATTTCCATCTGCAAAACAAACCATTCAGTGTCGGATGGAACGAATGCAAAAACGCCCAGCGCACCTTGCCGCCGGAGAAGGGGACCTGATGTCCGCAACCGGTCTTGCAAGCATCTTGAGCTTTTGGATCGGTGAAGGACTTGACGCAGCCCGCCTGACATCGCTCGCGAACACCCTCCACTCCACCGTCAGATCCGGACACGAACTGTAGCATCGAAAACACTCGACAACCCTCCTCGCACGCGTCTACATTGGTCTGAAAAATTGCATCTCTCTTCATTTATAGCTTTCCATTCATCAAACAGACAGTTAATTATAGAAGTCAATAATCTAATATCGAAGAAATCGCTCTTTCGCTAGTTCGAATAGTATGAGAATACACAGAAAAATATAAACCGACCTGCTCGGAATGAGACTGCTTGCAGAAGCCGGCGCACAGGTCGTTGACACCGGGCTTGGAGAGCTCCTCCGACGCCGTCAGCGCCACGAAAGACAACAGCACGCAAAAAAGATGTTGTTTCGTCATCATTGCACTGAAATCAACAACGTTGAAGAAAATGTGCGCAATACTTCAAGACAGCGCCACACGAAGAAGATAACAATCGCTGTTATCTTGACGTTAGGAATAGAAATCGGACGACGGCGGTCGGAAAGGCGGCCAACGCGTGGTACACGCGCGGGGTGAATCGATGGACTGCCTGGCAACGAGGCGTCATCCGATCTGCCACGCATAAGCATCCCCTTCACACCAGTACGCATAAACACGCACAATATACCGGCAGCCAACAGGACGACCGTACGGTACCATCAACCGCCATTAATTCAAAACAAACAAACGTGTGACACGAATTGTCAAGAGTTTATTCGAGTGCTGCGCAGAGTATCGTAAAATATTTAAAACATAATAAACACGGGTCAGTAGACGCGACTAGACGCGATCAAAAGAGCACCACAGGCGGGAATTTCGAATTATCTTAATTGCCTGCTATGTCGGCGAAGCCAAGTCCGAAACGCTTTTCACTGCTCCTTCAGGATTCCGCTTATGCACAAGCAGATGACCTTGAATCTGCGCGGGCGAAACTTCGCAGTTCAATCGACGGACTGCAGCAACAAATTCCCGTTTCAAATCCTCAGTTTTTGCCGTCGCCTGCTCATCTTCGTAGAAGCGAGCGAACATCTTTTGGAGCATGTGATCAGTACAATAGCCAAAGTGCTGTCTGAGATCGACACGGCCGGGACGGATCAACGCCGGGTCCAATCGTTCAATGTAGTTAGTCGTCATGAACAAGACGCGTCCTTCGGCGCACGCCACGCCGTCCATGGCGTTCAACAGCCCGCTGAACGTGACGCGCGTCAAGCCTTCATAGGCGGCCTTGAGTGAAGGGTGATCTTCTCTGGACTGAAACGCCGCGTCAACATCTTCTAATAATACGATGCTCTGCAAGACAAAAAAAAATCTGTAAACTATCGGCCTAAGGAAAGAAGGAAAGATACGTTAGGAGGTGCAGTATTGAGCAAATGATGGAGTCGACCATCGTCGAGCGTTCGTTCGCTGAGCGACGCAATGCAGACACTGTAGCCCAACTCGCCGGCGAGACCGGACACGAAGCTACTCTTGCCGCAGCCGGGCGGACCGTACAACAAGTAGCCTCGTCGATAAGGCACTCCGCGATCTGCATACCTGTGACAAAAGTAATGAGCACAATCGTTCCAGACTACCACCTACCATTTCGCGCTCAGCAGAAACTCGCGCAGGTCATTGGAGATTCGGTCGGAGACCCCAACGTCGAGCACAATTGAGGCGAGAGGGCGTTTGGCACGCGGCGTGCCGAATCGCCGCCAATCGGGGCCGACCGCATGATAGATGACGGTACCCGTTTCCACTTGAGATAGTGCCCTCGTCGTCGCCTCCTGCAGCATTCGCACGAAAAATCCTGGATCAGTGCCTGCAAAACATTCATAACATAATTAGGGCTGTAACGGGGACGGGCATTTCAAAAAGATGGGGATGGGGATCCCCGGCGGGGAACGGGGATCCCCATCTCCGTTACAGCCCTAATCATAATCTTTCCAACAAGCAAAAAGCCAAATATAATCAGAATTTTTTGAACAGCTAACAAGAAATCGATCGAACACCCCTTAATTGAATGTCGCGCGCTGTCAAAATTCAGAATTTATTGAATTGAGTATCATTACTCCGTGTGATTTAAATCCATTTCTATTGAACGCCCCACAACGATATTTAGTCACTATTGCACATCTAAAATTCTGGGATTACGGTACTTTCTACAGTATGCTCTTTACCGTCAAAGAAACTAGGAGTATAATGACAGCAAAAGCTCATACAAGATGCAAAAATGCTGTCAACCTTACCTAGTGTTTTCAGAGTGACAGTCTCAAACGGTGTTCGGAAGCCATCTTTCTGTATGCTTTGCTTTTCGCGTTGCCGCTCGACAAGCACGAAACGATTTTGGTAGCGGAAGTAGTGCATGCCATGACCGGGCAAGAGCTGATGGGATGCGACTGTCTTTCCGCTCTCTGCTTGGCGCACTGCCGTGTTGACGGTCAAATGACGTGTCGTATGTTGACTGTGATAGTTGATATAGTCGAGCAGCCAAGGGTAGGAACTAAATCCGCAAAATAATATTTTTTTAACGCTGGCAAAACAACGCATTCTATTCATTGTGTTTCGTTCGTTAACTATTCATCAAAAATTTTTAAAGGTGCAATTCTGCAAGTTGCATAACAGCATAACATGACAACAAGAACCAGACAGAGGGAGAATGTGCAACTCCGCGCCGTACTTAATCGAGAAACCTTTGGCGAAATCTTTCCCAATGATATCCTGCACGGTTTCTGGTGACATTTATATGAAAAGAAATCAGCGATTTTTTCTTTACAAGTATGTATAATTTGTTTTCTCAATTAATATCTTGTTGATCGACACAATTTGATCAAAAATCATGCAAAATCGCCAAATCGCACGCATTGGGAACAACTTGACGCGTCTTCGGACAATCGCCTACAAATATTTGTAGTGATTTCCGTGACTGCGCATGATGTCAGCGCGTTGTTTTCCGCGCGCTTTGCATATTAATTGACGTCATCGCGCGCCATAAAGTTCTGGAAGAATGAAGTCTGGCGGAAGAATTTTCCTTCTGGCACTATGGAATCTACTTTCTGGCACTATACGGTTCGATTTCTAAACTGGCACTATAAACATCCTCGGTCTTCAAACTGGCACTATATGACTGATAGGTCTTCAAATTAGCACTATATATACAGTAACTATCGGTTATAAGGGAATCCTGGGGGCGGCGAAAATCTTCCCTTATAACCGATTGAAAATGTGTGGTAAATCTGTTCAAGTGCCATGGAAAGTGTTTCCTTATAACCGATTTTCCCTTATAACCGATTCCCTTATAACCGATAGTTACTGTAATTTTTTATTTAAAATTTTTTAATGTCGAAGACAAGAAGAAATGTGACTGATCGCTGATAAGACGCGGCGACTTCATCCCGTAAGTTCACTCACAGTTTAGGATTGGGAATTGGGGGGGTTAAGGACCGTCCATAAAAACGGTATCGATGTGTCTATTTATGCGAAAGCTTTGCCTCTGTCCTTCAAGCCGAAACGCGAACGGCCGGAAAAGATTGGTACTGCTCTGTCTAGGAACTGATGTTGTGTTTCTGTGTTTTGTGAAAATTTTTGTTGTTTCTCTTTGTTTTCGACATAAAAAATTTTTAACTGCAAAAATACATAGTGCTAATTTGAAGACCTATCAGTCATATAGTGCCAGTTTAAAGACCGAGGATGTTTGTAGTGCCAATTTGGAGACTGAATCGTATAGTCCCAGAAAGAAATTGTCCTAATATGGCAGCGTGCGTGCAAAACGACTACAAATATACGTAGTCCTACAAATATTTGGAGGCGATTGTCCAAAGACGTGTCAAGCTGTTCCCAGCGCGTGCAATTCGTCGACGTGTGCATGATTTCCGATCAATTCGTATCGATCAACAAGATTTTATCTGGGAAAACAAAATAAACAGAATTGTAGAGAAAAATTCGCTGATTCTTCTCCTATAAAATTTTATTTAAAACAAATGTATTTTTCATTGCGCACGGTTTGGATTAAGTTAGCTCGCTTAAGTAAGGCGCGGAGTTGCACATTCTTCCTGTATGGGTTCTTGATGGCAATAATAGCTGAAATAAATGATGTGTGATAATGAAAATCACCTACGGTTCAGAGTTGGTGACTTCGAGCGATATGATGAAGCGACGTCGAAAGTAGGCGTTTCCAAGGACCGTCGCTTTCCTGAACAGCGACAAGCCAATGCCCAATCCGGCCAGACCAGCGCCGGCGCCGAAGTACGGATTGTCCGTCAACGAGTGCAGATACTCTCGAATCATCGCCGCAACACGATTTCAATCATCTCAACATCAAAAAATGGAGCATCGGGTTGAGGTTTGTGGCGGGACGAGACGTACACATGAACACGCACAAATATACCGGCCAACAAGATAGCCGAACGGTTCAATCGACCGTCATCAAATCAAAGCAAGCAAATACGTGATACGAACTGTCAACTTTATCCGAGGTGCGCAGAGATTCACAAATTTCCTACAGTCAAAGCGACGCAAGTTGCGATCCATACAACCCACTGAGTCACTGCCGATCGGATTTTCCTACTTATATAGCATTAGACGCCAAGTCCGGCACACACTTCACCGCTTCAACGGGATCGAGATCGTGCACCCACAGAAGACCTTGAATCTGTGCAGGCGACACTTCGAAGTTCAGTCGACGGACGGCGGTGACAAATTCTTGCTGCAGTTCCTCAGTTACTGCATGCTCGTCTTCGTAGAAGCGGGCAAACATCTTTTTGAGCATGTGATCAGTACAATAGCCAAAGTGCTGTCTGAGATCGACACGGCCGGGACGGATCAACGCCGGGTCCAGCCGTTCAATGTAGTTGGTCGTCATGAACAAGATGCGCCCCTTGGAGCACGTAGCAGCCACGCCATCGAAAGCATTCACCAGACCGGTGAACGTGACGCGCGTCAAACCGTCATAAGCAGCCTTGAGCGATGGGTGGTCTTCTCTCGACTGAAATGCCGCATCTATATCTTCTAATAAGACGATACTCTGCAACACAAAACAAAGTTTTTAAAATTATTGGCTAACAAAAAGATAGGGTACGTTTTCAGGTGCAGTGTTGAGCAAATGATCGAGTCGATTATCGTCGAGCGTTCGTTCGCTGAGCGACACAATGCAGACACTGTAGCCCAACTCGCCGGCGATGCCGGACACGAAGCTGCTCTTGCCGCAGCCAGGCGGGCCGTACAACAAGTAGCCTCGTCGATAAGGCGTTCCGCGATTTGTATATCTATTGCAAAAAAATCCAAACAATTCTAGTCAAACTCAAACCCGACTGCTACCTACCTTTTTGCTTTGCGCAAAAACTTGTGCAAGTCACTGGAAATTCTTTCCGAGACACCAACGTCGAGCACAATTGAGGCGAGCGGGCGAGCAGGGCATATTATGCCGAATCGCCGCCACTCTGGGCCGACCGCTTTATAGATGACGGTGCCGGTTTCTTCTTGAGATAGTGCCTCGTTCGTCGCCTGCTCCATCATCTGCTTGAAGAATTCTGGATCTGTGCCTGCAAGCAGTCAAACTTGAACATCACAAAATTTGATTCTTCGATCCGAGAATTTTGAAAATAGAAAAGTCGATCGAGCGAGACAGCAGAACAATTTACCTATTGTTTTCAGTGAGACAGTTTCAAACGGCGTTCTGACACCGTCTTTTTGAATGGATTGATGCTCGATTTGCCTCTCGAACGACACGAAACGGTTTTTGTATCGAAAGTACTGCATGCCACGACCGGGTTGGTATTGTATGTTTGCTTTCGTCTTGCCGCTCTCTGCAGTCCTCACAGTCGTGTGGACACCAATAATTCGTGTCTGTTTCCCGATATCACTGAGTTGATTGATGAAGCGAAGAAGCCACGGATAGGCTCTAAAACAGCAAGAACACAGACGACTAGGGCTGTAACGGGGATGGGGATCCCCCGTTCTCCGACGGGGATCCCCATCCCCGTCTTTTGGTTTTTCCCAATCCCCGGCTTTTAGTTTTTCCCCATCCCCTGATTTTGATTTTTTCCCAGTCGTTATGCATTGTTTTCAAGAATCATGCACATATTTCGTAGATTTGTGCAAAAGAACCATGAAACTTTGCACCTTTAACACCTTAAAAGATCAATTTTGGCAAAAAAGTGGTTCCTTAGTATGTTTTCAAGCATTTTTGGAGCAAATTAAAAAAAAAATTTCTCTGTTCTCCGGTTTTTGACTTTTTCCCCCATTCCAATCCCAGTCTTTTGCATTTTCTCCATCCCCATCCTCGTCCCCGTTACAGCCCTACAGACGACCAATAGGCCTAATAACTTACGGATCGGTGTTGGCGAGGTCGAGTTTAATGACGAATTTGCGGCGAAAGTAGGCGTTGCCAAAAACTGACGCCTTCTTGAACAGCGAAAAGCCAATGCCCACTCCGGCCAGGCCAGCGCCGGCGCCGAAGAACTGGTTCTCCGCCAACGACTGGAGATACTCTCGAATCATCTCTGCAGCACAAATTCAAATCGTTTTAAACTCGACATCGAAAAATACCGGGTGATGGAGCTTGTAGGGAATAGGACAAGCGAGCGAGGGGTTAGACGCTGACGCAATGAGCGACTGACCAGGTGCCGGCCGTCAGGCGTTATGGGTGTCCGAACAAGCGAATGGGGTCAGCGACGGAGGATAGGTGACCTACCCTGGCGGAGGATATGTGACCTATCCTCCGCGAACAAAGGAGACATGCAGGGAACAAAGGAGACAAAGTAGGTACGTTGACCCACTCAACGCTTTCGATCATCAGTCTAAGAAACTGACGACACATCGCTGTTTTGCAAATGCATTCTTTGACATATATGACAGTAATTTTGATCCCACCGATAAAAATTGACAGAACTGAGTGGCGTACGCATTCGGGCTAATAAAAGTGATGAACAAACCTAATTTGTTGGCCAAAGTGCATCATGATGATTTGCAGAGGTAGAAAGTGACTTTGAGAACGGGAACAAATCGACGTGGGACAAAATCGACACAATCCGGCTTCATCTCACGCACGCAACTCTCTTCACTCATTAAATATAGTAACTGATTTCCGCGTGAGACTCAATAAATGTCCTTCACTTGAGTACGGTACACCTGTCAATTTTCGTTCTGACTTGTAATGTGTTGCTGCTCATTAGTACTGATGAAATCATCCCCGCTATTCTTGTTTTTTTTTTTTCAGGAACAGGTAGTTTATTTCAGAATAAACTCCAAAAACCATAGCACACGTCACTCGCATCTCAAAAATAACAACAAACAAATCGTCAACGAGATAACGTTCAATAAAGCAGTACATATATATATATCTTCGTGAGTCGACAGAAAAGAAAGAACACGAAACAATATATTTTCTTTTGCATCAATAGACTTACATCGTTTCGGCAGTTAAGATTTGACACCAAGGGGAAACACTGTGCATGTGCAACTTAAACGGTTAAGGTTGGAAAGTTTCACACTTGTACAGTTTGTGTGGCTTTTTAGAGTACTTTATGAATACATGACGTTGGGCAGAGATCTGCACAACGTATGATTATGATTGATTTTTCTTACAGACATTGATGCGTTCAAGTAGATAGAGAGTGGTGAAATCATGGTACTGATACATTCCTTTATTCTCCTTCGATTTTGATAAAACGATTAGGCATTCGTTGGCCATGTACGCAGGCATGGATCGGGTCAGCCGCAACTGACGCTCGGGGAGTCTAACCCCAGTCATCGGCTCAGTGCCTCCGACTCACAACGAGGGAAGCCTTTTATCGAAGTTGAATAGTTGGAATGTTATCGGTCCAGAGGATTACTCTGTCATGCCAGCGGTCTTTTTGGCTATGTATCGCATTGTCCGTATTAATCAGATCGTTCATCCTTTCGCGGATTGTAGCGATTATAGAAGAGCTTTTGAATATATGGTTTTGGTATGTTACGCCGTTGATGGCTTTAAATAAAGACTCTTTATAAGCCACACAAAAAGTACGGAGCGTGCGGCGGTTCGACTCTGGGTGCGAAGCGAGTGCGAATGCACCGTTCGTGAGAAGAAAATCAATATCGAATTCGATCCTGGGCGAGATACGTCTGATCAATTTATGGGCGGCCAATTTGACCTTGTGCAGAGTAGTGCATCTGATGAATATATGAGATTCGAATAAACGGCGATCAATATTGAAAGAGGTAGAGCAGAAGGGGCATAGTTTTCGGTTATTTGAATCATATCTAAAGATGGGTAAAACACTGACCAGCGCACGGTAACAGGTCGTCCTCGACCTTTCCGGTAATTCTGAATGGAATATCTCGGTACATAATATACCAACTTCACGGGACGACAGGCATTGAAGGGCTGGCGGGAGTGAAGGCGGGGGTCTGTCCGGTCCGAGCAGGAGAATGCTGTATACATCCTTTGCGCGAATCGTCATCCAGTCAGCTGCAGGGAGTTCCTTGGACACCTCCAGATGGACATCGATTGGAAGGCGGAGGTAGAGCGATTCCGGTGCGAAGCGGTGAGCACTAATGTTCGACCAGGAGCACGATAACAGTGATCGAAGTCGGATACCCAGAAGGTAGTTCGTCAGCCCGAACCATATCGGGCGATGAGAAGGGGGCAACACGTCCGCATGAGAAAGGCGACGCAGAACAGATGTCCATGCGGCTCGTGAGCGGGTCGTTGGATCGATCACCGCTAGTCCTCCGAGTGATCTCGGTCGTACGAGCAATGTGTTGTCAGGTCTCGGTCCCTTGAAATGCCATACGAATTCGCAGAATATCTGTAACAAGGATTTTGCGTCTTGATTAGACAATGGCGACACTACAAGTACATGTTGAAAGATACTGGCAGTATAGACTTTGAGATACCTGCTACGGTCATACCATGTCAGCGATTGCAAATGAGGCCTAGATAGCTGACTCTTGATGCGAGCAATGATTGGTGTCCAGGTCGCATCGTAACAATTCTGACCGAAATAACAACCCAGCACTCTCATCGTCTTTTTGCATAGCGACTGGGGCAGAGATTTAGTCAGCTCGTCACCACCTATACCTAGTGAACAATACTCGGTTTTGGCGATATTTACTGAAGCCTCGGAAGCTTTTTCGTACTTTTCAACAGCCGTATAGACGTAGCTCATTGACTTGGCGTTTTCTATTACAATGACAGTATCATCACAGTAACCTGCGACTCGAAAGTTCGTTATGGAACCAGACGGACCATGAATATTTATCCCATGGATTCCTGGCGAGACCCTAATAGCTTGCAGAAATGGTTCGATTTGAATGATAAATAGCAGCATAGACAGAGGGCAGCCCTGCCTAATTCCTCTTTGCAGCAGAATTCGATCAGTAAGCGCGCCGTTAACCTGCACACGCAGTCCAATGTCAGAGTACATTGACTGGACAAAGCGTTTAAAGACAGGGCCGAAGCCAAACGCATCAAGACACTTCAAAATCCATGTATGATTGCAGCGATCGAAGGCTTTTTCCATATCCAGCCCTACGAGCAATGCTTTGCCCTTTTTCAGGGACAGATATTCTTCGACGAGTTTGAAACATAGGACATTGTCTCCCATTGAGCGCCCAGGTACACCACAGGTTTGGTTGGGCGCAATAATTTCAGTCAACACAGAACGTATGCGATTAGAGAGGACTTTGGATAAAATTTTGTAATCCACTGTACAGAGCGAAATACCTCGGTAATTTGTCAGTAGTAGTGGGTCGTTTTTCTTATATAGCAGCGCGACAATACTAGTACGCATAGTTAAAGATAACTGACCAGAAAGATAGCAATTATTCAGCGTATCAACAAGGCTTTCTCCAATCAAGGTCCAGTAATGAACATAGAATTCTTTAGTTAGTCCATCCGACCCGGGCGTTTTACTGTTTGGAAGAGAGAGAAGAGCTATTTTAGCTTCTGAGACTGTTATTTTGCTTTCAAGCGACTCACTGAGCTCATTCGTTAGCTTTCTGTCAAGCAGACGCAATAGATCCTGCTGATGTATCTTCTGATCAGCTGAAGACACAGACAGATGCAGTCGACTAAAGTATTTATGAACATGTCCGAGTACATCATCTTTGGATGAGATGATAGATCCATCAGATAGGCGGAATGCTACTACGGATCTATCAATACCATTCTTCAATTCAACCTTTTTGTACCATGAACGGTCAGCGCGGACACTATGGGTTTCCCGCATGCGAGAACGGATGAGTGATCCTTCGGTCTTGTAAGCTTCACATTCAGCTAATTCTTTCCGATAATGAAAAAGTTGTCTAGTATCTCTATCATTGGCATCACCGATATGGATAAGATGAGATAAACGGTCGATCTGAGTCGAGAGTTCGTTTAGAGTATCACGCTCGAAGGAGGCTTGATCACGGGAACATTTCTGGAGAACTTTGCGCAGGTTTTGCTTGCCTTTATCCCACCAGTTTAACTGATTGGGGAATAAGAGGCGCTGGTTCAACCAGTACGACCAGAGCTCAGTGACCTGAGCTGACATTGGCCCATGACGAGAAAGGAGAGAGTTGTTAAATTTCCAATAGGGTTTTCCCCAAGAGATATAGTCAGGTTTCAATAGATCGAATGTGAGCGGATGATGGTCAGATCGGATACAATGACGATAGGCAATCTTACTTATGAATCTAGAGATCGTTTCAGAACTGTAGATTCTGTCAATTCTGCTGATACCACGAAGACTATTGTCGTAGAAACTGTAGGCACGTTTAGTCGGGTTGACATCGCGCCACACATCAGTTACTGAATTGTTTCGAAAGATTTGGAAAAGAGAGGATCCGATGTGATCACTAGAGGATGTATTTTGGCTCGAGCGGTCCAGAAAACCATCCTCCACCGTATTCCAGTCTCCCACAAAGCAGGCATTATCTTCAAATTCAACAGCTTCAACAAATGATTCGTACCATTGTCGCAGACCGGGTAATTGAAGACCACCGAAAGATGCGTAAACATTCCAAAAGGCAAATTGCATGCTTCCGTACTTAAGATTTAGTTTCTGAACAGATTTAGGGATAATTGAAATACAGGATGAGACATCTATTGCTGCATTATTAAGGACTATTATTGCTGTACCTGCGGAATTTATATCACCCTTATTCCAGAAAATCTGACCTGGTGTCAAAGCGGATAATCTATTTATGTAATAATCAGATGGACAGTGAGTTTCCTGAAGGAAGATAATATCATAAGAACGATAGAGAGAACATATTTGATTAATTTTGAAGATAGATGAAAGACCTCTTATGTTGCATGATAGAAAGGATATGTTATGGGTAGACATGATATGATATTGGGTTATGGAAGTGCACTAGCTAGCTTGTTTTTACGTCTGATATCAGTTTCTCATACTGAGAGAGTCGTTCTCACCATCGTAGACATCCGTCTTAGGATCGTCCGGATTTGGCAGTAATTTCTTGATTTCTGAGGGCGCTGTTGTTGGGGAGTTGGTCGAAGAGTCTTGCTTTCTTTTTCGCACTTCATGGGATTCTTTGTGCTCACTCGTACTTGGAGTCATCGCGCTGTGGATCGAACTGGCATTGGATGAGGTAGAATCTTTACGATCTTTCTTTGGCGATCTACGCTTGTTTGTTGGCAGGCGGTTCTTGGTACGTTGCAGCCAACCACCTCCACCTCCTCGTCGCGTGTACTTAGGCAGAGCGGGACGGCGGAAAGTTGGTTCTATTACGTCCTTTGCTACAGGGAGAAGGTCGAGGATCGAGTCTACTGACGCATCTGCGATCACATTTCCATCCTCGCCCACTTTGGTCAAGTGGTTCTGATAGCTGGGCATGAAAATAACTTCAGCCTGCTGTACTACTTCGACGGGGCGAGACTGGTTCTTCGATGGGCATTCTGCCTCTCGGTGACCTCGCTTGTTGCACACTGTGCATAACTTGGGGCAAGATGATTGGAAGTGACCTACGCCCTGGCATCGATAGCATGTGACTTCGAGATATTGCAAGGGATAGTTAATAAAAACCTTGTGAACGCCGATGAAAGTTGTCGGCGGAATCGGTTTAGATGGCATGACTTCGAATTCGATGATTCGCTCACCACTCTTGATCGAGTTGTACTTAGGGATCATAGGGTATTTGATGGTTTCGACATTGCCGTGCACTCTGAGAGCCTTGACTATTTCTTCCTCAGTCACTTCCAGTGGAAGACCACGGATCGTTATCACTTTTCGCTGGGGCACCGGCTTTACGTCCATGTCAATGACGTTGAAGTCGACCGGAGTGCTTTCGGGCGACAGGGAAGATTTCACCGTGATGGTTGGCATGAGACGCAGCATTTCGGCCTTAAGTTCGGGTGTCTTACAGCAGCCTAGGTAGCCTTCTTTGTTAGTCCAGCCCGTCAGTCCGTCGAGAAAGAAGGATGCATCCTCGGAATTGGCGTCTTTGAGAATTTTCTCGATATGGTCGAGCATGTCCACTTGAGTGGGTCGGTCGATCGGTTGAATGGACGACATAGGGCGGAAGAACAGAGTGCGCATCTGCTGCAGACGGCGGTTGGGTCGCAAAGAGGGCTGCTTGCCCGATTGCACAGACTCAGAATACGACATGGCTACAGGGGGCGCACGTTCAGTCGAGGCCGACATGTACGCAGGAGGATTAGACAGGATGGAACTACATGCTAATAGGGTTTTTTCTAGCGAAGAAATAATGAGACAAGAACGCGTGAAAGTAAACTGGAAGACTTTTAGAGAAAGAAAAAGTTTAGAAAAGAAACAAAATCGCCGACCTTATGATACTCAGGCGAGTATCCTTACTTGCTGAGAACACGGGCGCAGGAGGGTTCGCTGCGTAGCGTTGCTCGGGAGATGACCACAGGACACGACCGCTCAGCGTCACAGCACTGTGAACGAATATTCTTGGCTTTCTTTCCTTCTCCCTAAAAACAATCTTCCTCGCTCAAATTGCTCACCTATGCTTCTCGACAGGTAACCAGCCGGCGAAAAAGAAGCCCGCTGATCGACTTTCGCTTCTGCTAAGACGAAAAGCGAATCGAACAAGTCATGTCGTGCTCGAAACCAATGGCGCTGACGGATCTGTATAACTGGAAGATGGCTGGACTGGCGCTGGCGACGTCCTCAGCTGCTCTGCTCCTCGTCAAGCTGATCGCTGATCATTTCAGTTCCAACGACTCTAATGGTAAGAATAGACAATCAATTATCTTTTTATTTAATCTCTGTTTCAGACAAGGCGATTGACTTGCACATCGTCATTCCGGGCGACAAAGTCGGCGCCATCATCGGCAGCAAAGGACGTACATTGCGCCGTATCGAATTCGAGACCAAGGTGACAGATATCGTTTCCAAAAATTGTATTCAACGTTTTGCTTCAGACGATTCTCGAACTGGAAACGAACAGAACTCGCAAAGCGAGCGAAACGGTTGGCGAGTGGGAAAGGGGCGACAGTGGCGAGCTCAAGACTATTCAGAACGGCGTGTTGCGCATCCGCGGTCGGCGATTGGACGTCCACAAGGCCAAGCTGGCTGTCGAAGCCATCCTCATTGAGGTCAACTGTTGTTTGTGTTTTTTTGCTGATCGACTAAGTAACTTACAATCATTTTCAAACGAAGCATGCCAATAGTACGTGTTATTTTGTTTAAGGCGGCCGTCGCTCGACTTCGTGAGATCATCACCATCCCACGTGAAACGATCGGCTGGATCATTGGTTAGTTGATCTTGGCAGCAATGTGAATTTCCTCGTGTGAACCGCTCCACAATGTTTGCAAAAATTCTGATGATGTTTTAGAGTTGATGTTTTAGGCAAAGGCGGCGAATCTGTGCAGCGCATGAAGGAACAGTGCGGTGTTTCCATCAACGTCGGTCGAGACGGAACGGGTGACACTGAACAAGTGTCCATCTTCGGACCGCCCGATGGAATCGCGCTGGCCAAGGTCTTAGCTGCCCACTTGTTCATTGTTCATGTATAATTTGTTCCGCGTTCAGAAGCTCATTGATTGCAAGGTGGCCAAATTCTACAATCGCCAGGACGAAAAACGTTCTCGTCGACGCAGTGTGGAGGAAGAAGACGACAACTACGTTGACGAAATGCTCAAAATGCGACACGAGCTGGGCAAAGATGAGGAAGATTGGTGAAACTCGACTGTTCATATGTTTGATCTGTTAATGTGATGTCGTATCTTTTGGAATCTCACGTCTTTCGATATTTCTCTCAGATGCAGTGGATCTCCGTCAAGTGCTTTTGTTCCGTGTGATAATCGATCACAGCCTTGTTCGCAATTCAGTCGGGTTTACGATGTGCTCAACTTTTTCGTACCAAAGAAAAGATAAACGTTTCTCTTGACTGACATGTGTACCTGGATGCTCGGGTCTGTTACCCACAAATTGTTACCTCTCTGATTGTCCTTTTCAATTCTTATGTTGAATTTAGATGCCGACTGATCTTGTGACCAATTTTGCGGTTACTCGTTCGGTGGAAGCCTTTTTCACCGGAGGTCCTGTGCAATGGTCCAGCGATGGACTGACATTGTTCACGCCCTGCGGCGCCGTCGTCAAATCGATGAATGTCGACACTGGCATTCCAGGGTTTGCAAGCGTGGACTTATTGATGCCATTTTTTTGCTGATTTCAGTTTCACACTTGGCAGCAGCGATGACGGCTCAAGTGTGTCATGCGTTCGACTGGCACCTTCTGATCGAACGATCGTTATTGCGTATTCTAATGGACTGCTCAGACTGTACGCAATGCCGAAGCAAGACACCGATGATGATGCCGACAAGACGACTCAGTCGGCCACGTTGGAACGCCAGTGGAAGTCGACGCATTTCGCGCCCATCATGGTCATGGAGTTTGGCGATGACGGTTCTGTGCTAGCCACGGGCAGCGCCGACTTCTGCATCAAGGTCTGTTGGATCAATCTATTTGATTTGTGTCCACTTAATCATCTTTGATGTTCAGGTGTGGAATCTGACGGCGCAGTACTGTACGCACACACTGAAGGGCGGACATTCGGTGGTAACGCGCATTGTCTTCGACTCATCGAACAATCTGTTCGGTGGATTCGCTGACGGTGACGTGCGTATGTGGGATCTGTCCAGCAACGACCCGAGCAAACGACTCAAGGTCGAGTGGAAGGCCCATACCAGTCATATCACTGGTCTGGTCGTCCACAATGGGCAGTTGACAGCCGCCAGTCGCGATCAGACGGCCACCGTATTCGACCTGACCACCTTGAAGAAGCTAAAGACGGTGCCTTTGTTCGAAGCGGTCGAGTCGTTCGGCCTGGCGGTGTCTATCGACGAGGCTGATGTTTATGCATCGGCGGGTGAAGAAGGCACTCTGAAATTGTGGAACCTAACATCCGGCAGAACTGTCAAAACTGCCAAGCTGGTGTCGAGTGCAGTGGAGCAATTGCTCGTGTGTCGAGCGCGGTCTCAATACCTTCTGGTCACCGCCGACCACAATTTGTTATTGGTCGACGCGCACACATTGAATGCGGTCAAGCAGTTCGTCGGCTTCAATGACGAAATTCTCGACGTCGCCTTGGTGGGCGACGAGGAAGAGCGCGAAAGCTGCTTGTTAGTCGCCACCAACAGCCCTGAACTTCGATTGTACAATCGGTCGGACTGGAGCTGTCAACTGATTTCTGGTATGTACTTGTGCTATTTGTGAGTGTTGTACACATCTAGGGTTGCCAGGCGTACTCCTTTGAGGAGTACAGTACTCTTTTGGAGGGGTCCGTACTGAGAGACGTACTTCTAAGGAGTACGTTTTGCGTACTCCTTTGGAGCTCAGCGTACTCCTTTGTACTATTTCGTCTACTAAAAACCAAAAATTTTTGTCTCTTGCGCTAAAAACTGTCAAAATTTTTGCCTCTTGCGCTAAAAACCGCCAAATTTTTGCCTGAGGGGCCAAAGTTTGCGCCAAATTTGTTTTCGGGCCAAATTTGTTTTCGGGCCAAAAATTTGGCTTCTTTCCTGGTGTACTCTTTTGGCAATTTGCAAATCTGGCAACCCTATACACATCGCCATTTTTTCGTTTTTAGGCCACTCCGACAGTGTTTTGTCGACTGACTGCGCTCTGTGGGATCAACAGATCTTTGCCAGCGGCGCAAAAGACAACGTAGTTTTCGTTTGGAGAAATTCCCCCAACAAGAAAGTAAGAACACTTTTCTTTTGTCTGTTGACGTAATAATTCGCCCAGGGAGTAGTGAAATTGGCGACCGCCACAGGTCACACGAACAGTGTGAGCGCCGTCAAGTTTGGCCGTTTGGGAAAGCCGAAATTTCTGCTCACCGTATCTCACGATTCCACGCTTAAAATCTGGCCGCTGAACGGGCCAGCTTTTGGAGATCGACCGAAAAAGAAGGCAGAACGGTAGGGATTGAGATTATTTGGGGTTTGTTGATCATGATAGATAGGGCTGTAACGGGGACGGGGAAAATCAAAAGTCGGGGATGGGAACGGGGATCC